>JANHFK010008843.1:504788-515067 GCA_036250565.1 Sibynophis collaris | reverse complement strand
CCCAGGAAGTGAGCAGTTTGGGGCGGGTGGGTGGAGCCTCGTGCTGCTTTTGCCACCAGTTCTCCGAACCAGCCACCGCTTCTCCTATCTACTCTATAGAGCTGGTCCGAACCGGGAGGATTTCACCCCTGGCTTACCTGAATATTTCTAAATTGCAATTTGCACAAATCATAAGATATTAAATAAATTTTCTATTTGTGGCTAATCATTAATCATACGCATTTCTTCAAATGAAGTTCAATGTAGCATTAACAGCTCTATCCCCTTCCCCCGAATAATAGAAAATATAGTCATATAAGTGAGTTATACGGTAAAGATAGGAGGACTAAATCAGATTGTTTCCCACTTTGATTGGATCCTTTCTTTTCTTTCTTTCCCAACAGCTCACTGTTGGAATCCTCCAAGCAGCTGAACTGCCAGCATTGGACGTGGGAGGTACGTCTGATCCTTATGTCAAAGTCTTCCTGCTTCCAGACAAAAAGAAGAAGTATGAGACCAAAGTACAAAAGAAGACCCTCAATCCAACCTATAATGAGACTTTTGTCTTTAAGGTAAGATTTCTAACCTAGATATTGTTTGCCCGGTTAGTATGTTGGCCTAGCTATTTTGCCTTCAAATTAATTTGTATACATCATTGATCAATACCAGCTTCACCCCAAATGGAACTCAAAAGGAAAAAACTGGTAATGCTGAAGCTGAAGGTAGCAAAACTAATACTTGAAACCATATTAAACAATAGAAGACAGTATTCCTATAATAGCCTACCAGTAAATGAGAAACTGAGTACTAAATGAGTACTGAAACATAATGGAGAAAAAGAGTAAGAAGATTGACTGAAATTTTAATAGCAAGAATTAAAATGGCTGACAGGGCTCAACACTGCCAGGATACTGGAAAAGTTGTCTAAACAATACACGAGTCTAGCAATTATGTCTTAGGAAATAGATGTTAGTAGCACTGTGAATAAATTTTATGCATTGCTTTATCAATTATATACTGTATGCCAATATACACGTTAGTAGCACTGTGATTAAATTCTCTAAAAAGTTTTCTTTTATGCATTACTGTATGCCAATACATGTATTAGTCGTGCTGTGATTAGTTATCTAATTTTTTTAGTTTTATGCATTTTATGCAGTTCATTTTGAAGAAGCAATCTTATTTGTTTCACTGAAGCAAAAATGCTACCCATTTGTCTTGACAAAGTGGTTTAGGTGGCCTTTAAATTCTGTAGGTCAATCTTTTTGAAAATGAACATAATATAAATATGGATATAATATTTGTCAAAGTCAACACTGAAATCTCTTCAGCCTTTACTTTTGAAAAAACACTGCTCTCCTCAAGTAAGTGATGTGGGGTGAGACATGCTAGCTAGGAACTTCTCCAAGACATTGTGGCTAGAAGACCTGCTTGTCTGTCTGCCTACCTCCTAGTACCCAGGAGCTTCATTTTGCCTTAGAAGCAAGGATGCCTCTATTACTTCATCAGACAATTGTGAATATGTATTATGTCTGAACCTTCATTGAAATAAATACTCCTTTGAAGTTTCATACAGTCCTCTAAGCATGTGAGAATATAAGCAATATTACATTTTTATGACTTTCTGCTAAAAAGAAAGTGGACAGATCCATTTTTTCTATAATTTACTTTGAATGTCTGTCTTTAGACCATTCATTAACAGCTACAAGGCTTTTTTTGATTACTAGGAGAATAAATGGAATTTTAAAAATCCAGATATTAAGTAGTTTATACATTTTTCTCCTCTTGCATTGCAAATTTTGAGTCCCTTTTATTAAATACGATTCTCATATTTACTCAACATACTAGTGGAGTAATTTTATTTTTAATTAGTAATCATATTTTAATCATAATGTTTTCCTCCTTTAACATTGAAAATATTTTGAAGACAATATATTATTTAAAACAACAAATTAAAAAGAACAGCAAAATAAGAAATAATTTGAGGCAAAATAAGCATCAAGTCAAGCTAAAGGTCTTTCTACACAAAGATCTGGTCATTTTTCTAAAGCTTTTAGATGCTTGTATTAATACAAAAAATGTTCCCCTTTAAAGAGTAGTAAAAAAGAAAGAAAACTCTGTACTAATTAATCTTGAAAGGTAATGTGATGCCCTTGAAATCTTAAAAGTTGATTACTTCTTGAATACTACTCTAAAGGGGAGCTTCCACCTAAAACTAATGAATAAGTACTTTAGTCCAGCATTATTTCATAATAGTGAATATACTCAAAATTGAAGGAAGTGAGCCAAAGCCACTTGCTTCTACTTTTTGAAAAGTTGTTCTTTGCTTGGTAAAAAAGTGGCTTACCATTTTTAATCCTAGAATCAGAATGTGAATGTCAGTTTAGAAACACTGGATCTCTTTGTAATCCTCCAGGCATTTGTACATTGCTTTCATTGTGTTTTTCCTCTTTTGCAAGGGCATTAAATTCATACATTTCATGAAATTAGACAACCTATATCACTAGATGAAAAGGAAGAAAGTAGTCTCTTCTCTATTTCTTTGTGGTCATGTAATGGAAATTCAAGTTTTTTTGCACCCAAGATAGATTATGGCTACACAAAACCTTTCTAAAAGGTTTATCAATGTTTCCTTTCAAATAGCAATAGCACTTAGAGCTATATACTGCTTCACAGTGCTTTACAGCCTTCTCTACAGAGTCAGCATTTTGCCCCCAACAATCTGGGTCCTTATTTTACTAACCTCAGAAGGATGGAAGGCTGAGTCAACCTTGAGCCATTTAGAATCGAACTCCTGGAGTGAGCAGTGAGTTAGCCTGCAGTACTGTATTCTAACCACTGGGCCACTTCGGCTGTACAGAAATGCTATATTACTGAAAAAGTTCCTTGACTTTGTTGTAACAGATTCCATACCAAGAGCTTGGTGGGAAGACTTTGGTGATGGCCATCTATGACTTTGACCGATTTTCTAAGCATGATATCATTGGGGAAGTCAAGGTACCCATGAATACTGTGGACTTAGGACAACCCATTGAAGAATGGAGGGATCTAGAGAGTGCAGAAAAAGAGGAGGTAAGTGTTTTCTCCACTTGCTGTTTGAGCTTCAGTTGTGAAATGTGGATTTAACATTCTCTACAAAGAAGTTTATGGTAAAGTTTGTGACAGTCTCGTGGTCTTGGGAAAAGAGTTACAGACAACCAAATTTAGAAGCAAAAATCCCTGCTAGTCAGAATTCCCCATGCTTGGGCAGTTGAACCATGCTTGATCTTTAACCAGTCTGCATCTTATCTCTCTGCTGTTAAGCTTTTAGGAAAGTGATGGGCCCAACCATAAAACCCAGTTCTGGCTTATTGTCTTGTTTGTAGAACAAGTCTTTGGAGTTAAAATGCAGCACTATTATGTGTATAGCTATCTACTTTGTAGGGGAAGTTCCTCCAAAACTAACAACTTCATATAATACGTTTTGTGCTACAGCTCTCATTAGCCCCAGTCAATGTGATCAAGGACAAGCAGCGATGATGATATCTAAAAAGCCATCTGTTTCTAGAGCACTTCTGGGAAACTAAGTAATCCTGTGTAACCTTTGCACCTGGCACAGGGAGATTCACTTTTCCAGTCAAAGGAAAAGTAACAGAGTCAACAGTAGACTGCTGGTCTCCCACATATAAAAACTGTCCCAAAACAACACATTACAAATAAGATAGTTATATTTCTTTATATTGTAGGCACAGATAATTCATGAGACACAGTAGGAGCTTTGAGTTCATTGTTTTCCCAATTTCTCTCAACAGCCAGAGAAACTGGGAGACATCTGTATCTCATTACGATACGTACCCACTGCTGGGAAATTGACTGTCTGCATATTGGAGGCCAAGAATTTGAAAAAGATGGACGTTGGAGGACTTTCTGGTGAGTGAAGATCAGCAACATACCCACTAGATGACACCTCTGAGCTATTCAGATATCTGTCAATACAAACTAATAGTTCTTCAAGCATTCTGTAGTCAAAAAGACCATTGGAGAGTAGCAGAGATACAGAAACCTCAAATACTATTTGCCATCTAGTATTTGTCTGTGTATCTTTGTAGACTAGATAATACACTTACTTTCTTTTGCAAAATCTTTTGAGTTCAAAGCTTCTTTAATTTTTTGACATGAAAACAGAGCTTGCCAGAGAATTTTCATGAATAGCAGCTAGATTCCAAGGGATACAATGAATGTGGGCAGAAGGCTGAATCGGAAGGAAAGGCAGCAGTACAACTGGAGCTTCTTGCCCATTTGTATTTTAAATTACACCTCCATTTCTTTATTGTAATTTTATCAACAAGAGAAAGAATCCAAGCACATTCAGAGTAGGCAAGACAGAAGGATATACAACCCTGCCAATCAATAAACTTCATTTCTCCAAAACTCTTACAATAGTAAAGTTAACTAATATGTTAATGAAACATTTGGAAACCAAAAACCAAGCTTGGAGAACACCAACAGTGCAATATGCCAACCCTTAGCTACACATACAGTATTATCTATTTTTAAAATAATTCTGGTCAGATGTTTTAAAAGCTGGGAGAGCCCAGAACAAATGTGATTCCCCCAAATGTACATCCGATTGCCAGCAAATGCATTAAATTAGTATGCCACAACGATAGGCCTTCGACATTTTCAGAAGAATTTTCCTGCAGATCTTAACCATCAGCAGTTTCATAGCAAGGAGATAGTCTTGTAGATAATCAAACTTTAATCCATTGATGACTTTAAAATAAATACAAATATATTAAACCATGCTTGGTAAGCAATTGGCAACCAGTGTAGAGGTTTCCATGTAGGCATCATAAGATACTATCCAAAATACTAAAATAAAAAACATAAAATACCAGTCAACTTGCTGCAACTTCTGAATATTTTAAAATGTAATTTCCAATAGCATGCATTTTACTCATAGGCTCATGGGTCTTCTGGTCCAATGCCTCCACTGGAGCAAGAAACTTTATACCATCTCAGACAAATAGCTGTCCAACATTTGCTTGCAAACCTCCAGTGCTGGAATGCCCACAATGTCAGGGACAAGTTGTTCCACTCCTCTTAATAGCTATCACGGTCAAAAAGGTTCCTCATTATTTCAAATGTGGATTCCCTATATAATCTATCCACTGGTTCTTGTTCTATGATTGAACATCATCCTCACCCTCTTCCTTGTCCTTCAAGTCCTTCAAGTATTGGAAAATGGCTTCTTGTTAAAGGCTGTCAGATATGAGCTCTTCTCATAGTCCTCATTCCTATTTCAGGAATAAAACATGGAGTTGTAAGATTACTTTCTACTTTTTGAACATGCAAAGATACTATTTCATCAGCAAGGCAGAGCTCTCATAATCAATTAGAAGTAACTCTCAACAAAACTCTAGTTTAAAATGATAGAATATGCAAGGAAAGCTCACTTCAGATGCTTGGCAACTAAGTACACAAAGGCTGGTTCTGAGTGTAAGAAGAAACCTGAGGTTCTTTTTTCCTAAATCTATTGAATGGTTACTCAAAAACTTTGTCTATACATTGGACAGTCCTTGAACACCCTGTTCTCTAGAGTATTTCTATGAATCACATGGCCTTAATCTCTGACCACTGAAATCCCTTTTGTACCTATAAGGAAAATGGACTTTTTCTACTGGTACATTTATTTTAAAAAATTAACATAAGGAAAAGTGCTGCTTTATACTGAATCCTGATAGCTGCTATATGACTTTTTTTTCTGATCTCAAAACTTGAATAATTATCCAAATATAAAATAAAAACATATTTAAGCTAACTATGTGTGTGGTCTGGTGACTCACTATCTGAATTCTTAGAGGATATTGCAATCATGGGTTTGGAAGAAGCAATGGAACCTTTTGTCTTCCGTGATTTAAAAATCCATGTTAACAAAGTTTACATTATTTCTTTTCTGCTTTCCAGTATTCATGCAAAGAAAGATAAAAGGAAAAGATTTTTAAGTAGAAAGATTGTTTTGAAAAGAAATAAAGCAAAGTTCTGACAAAGTAGGAAAAAAAATAAAACACTACCCTGGTTTAAAGCAAGGAAAAAACTGGGAAAAAAAATAAGGAACTGGTGCAAGACAAGGCAAAAATCCACTCTCTTGGTTGTTTTCTTGCAGACATTTAATTACCCAAACTAAGTAACAGCGTCAGTAAATAGACTAAATAAATAAACAAACAAATAAATAAAGAGGGTTTCTCTGGAAATCTAGAGAACAAGTTGTACAGTGCAAAGCCTTGATGGGGAAATATATCATCATATCAGAATCTTGCAGAAAACGTAAGGACAGAAGCAGTGCCCTCCTGGATCAAAACTCTGATCCATCTACTCCAGTAACCTTTTCTCACAGTAACAAACTAGCTACACAACAAGTGTCCCAGCAGAAGGCTTTATAGGCAGGCATTCTGCCATCAAGGTTAACAGCCATGAATACCCATGACTTCCATGAATTGGTCCAACCGTTTTGAAAGTCAGCCAAGCTGGCAGCCAGCATTACATCTTGTGGTAGCACATTCCAAAGTCCAATAACGTATTCTATTAAAAAAAATATTTTCCCTATTCTGATTCTTGAAGGATTCAGTTTCATAGAGTGACCTCTGATTCAAATATTTGGGGAACGGGAAATTGTCCTTTTGTTCTCTTTGTATCTGACATCTAATTTCTGGATAGCCTGTTCTTCAGGTTTTGTCTATATTAGTTTTGATTGTATATTCTTATGTTTCAGATCCTTATGTGAAAATTCATCTGCTGATGAACGGCAAAAGGCTTAAGAAGAAGAAGACTACAGTCAAGAAGAAGACCCTGAACCCCTATTTCAACGAATCTTTCAGCTTTGAGATTCCCTTTGAACAGATACAGGTTCCCATGTTTCTCATTTGAGGGGGTGGGATGATGCAGGCAGCTCCCAGGAAAACTTTGAGTTGGCATATTTCTCCATTGTCTCCCACTGCTTCACAAAGCACAAGAGGCAGATCCATAATCTGACACAGGCAGTTCTCCATCAATGATGGTTGAACCTTGGAAGGGAAATGGGTTCAAATGCAGCTGGTGTCTCCTCAGTATCTTGGGTAACTTATCATCATGGCCATGACATCACCCAGACAGTTGGCCATGCTGGATGGAGATGGTGTAATCTGACATATCTAGAGGATGTGTGTTTGGAGCAGTTCTTGATTCCCTTTCTCCTTATTCCTTCTCCTCCCTTTAGGCCCCTTTAATAAAAGTTTCCTTGCAATAAGATTGTACAGGGAACTTTTCAGCAGAGGGCGGGGGAGGGTTGAACATGAATCCATTGATCCTTATACAATATTCTGGTGTATCAGACAGATCTTTTGCGGAGCTCAATAGGATAGAAATATTATAAAAATATAAGTTTACTTTATGTATCTTTCTGAAGCCTCTACTGCACTGGGACCAAGGAAGGTAAACTATATATTGCATCTCTGATTTAAAAAATTAGTGTTTTCCACTTGGTTACATCCAAGTTTGTGGTCATGCTGGTTGGGAATCTGGAGAATTAATAGTCTTACCAAATACAGAGCACTCAGATTGGAAAGTCTTAAGTTTTTATAAAGGACAGGTAGGTAGGCAGGCAAGGAAGCTGATTAGTTGGCTAGCTATTGAAGTTCTTAGCCAAACATCTTTGCTGATGTGGTCAATCATATTAACAATTCCTACAATACATCTCTCTCTCTCACACACACACACACACATAAACAATGTATAGAGGTTCCTCTTGGATTTAAATCTGAACTTGGAAAATCAGCATGTAATGGAACCTAGCTTTATCATGAAAATAGTATTTCTTTTCTCTTTGGAGAAACATTGGCCTAGCTTCAGCCAGAAATGATATTTACATGAAGAATTCTTTCTACTTAAATCTTCTCATTGGAGATTTTCTGACTGCTCTAAATATTTAATTTTATTAATTTAGTAAATGAACGATAACATGTATTATTCACTTTTTTATTATAGTCATAACTCTAGCGTGGGGTACAAAATAAGATTAAAATAATAAAATCAGAGCAAGTGACTAGAACGATAACATTAAACCAACAGATTAAAATATTAAAACCAGAACAACAGCAGTAACCAGGAATAAAGCAGCATCAATTCATGTAAAAATCTGGATGAACAAACACATGTTTTCGCAGCTGCAACTGAGAAAATACTAAAGTATATTTTCAAGATCCTCTCCTTTTTGCCCATGAATTATCTCATAGATCTTAGTAGCCAGCAGTGTTCTGCAGCTGCCGAAAAAGCCAACGCAGTCCTAGGCTGCATTAATAAAGGGACAGAGTTAAGATCACATGAAGTGTTAATACTACTCTATATTGCCTTGGTAAGACCACATTTAGAATATTGCATCCTGTTTTGGTCTATCTAAAAAAGATGTTGAGGCTCTAGAAAGAGTGCAGAGAAGAGCAATAAAGATGATTAGGGGACTGAAGGCTAAAACATATGAAGAACAGTTGCAGGAATTGGGTATGTCTACTTTAATGAAAAGGAATAGGGGTGACATGATAGCACTCTTCCAATATCTAGATGAGCTGCGGTGCGTAGTAGTTAGAGTGCAGTACTGCAGGCTACTTCTGCGGATCACTGGCTGCCAGCAGTTTGGCAGATCGAATCTCACCAGGCTCAAGGTTGACTCAGCCTTCCATCCTTCCGAGATGGGTAAAATGGGGATCCAGATTGTTGGGGGCAATATGCTGACTCTGTAAGGCACTTAGAGCAGGCTGTAAAGCACTATGAAGCGGTATATAAGTCTAAGTGCTATGGCTTTATTCCCATCTTTTTCAGTACTCTTTCTCAGTATCTTACTGGATATCTTCCAACTTGGGGTGTGAGGAGATGAGGAAGGATCATCTCCCAGTATCATGAATGTCCATTTGGTTTTCTTAGCAGAATACTAGAGTGTTGCCATTACCTTCTTCAGTGGATTGTATTTAACCAGTCTCACCAGTTCATAGTGGGTGCTATTCTGGAAGTGTTACACTTCTGACGATAATAGCCCATACCATTGTTGGGTCATGCAAGCCCCTTGGTTAATCTAAAGTAATGTTCCTTGAAGGAAATCATGTAAGAAAAATGTCTGTATGTCAAGTAGAGGCAAATCAGGCACTCCACTGTTGGAAGTTGAATGCTAGCTGGTAGGTCTTTGACTTGATCTATCAATCACATTATCATTGTATGTATCTGGTTTAAATGCACCATATATATTGCACTTCAACAATCTGTTTTACTGGCTGGGAGACTGTGGGTGTTGAAATCCAGTACATTTGGGGGGGGGAGGGTGTAGCATAACATATATAAAACATATAACATACACCTGTTTCATTTTTTTCAAGCATGTATTCCTCCTACTTAGGTATCATAAATAGTTTTGTCCTAGCATTGCAGTCTAGACTGCTGAATAATAGATATTAGTCTTACTTTTGAGTTGCCCTCTACAATCTTGATTATCTTTATAGTGGTCAGCGCAACCACTTTAGAAAGCTCTCGAAGTACATCTGCAGGGAGAATGGAGTGGATCAATAGGTATCAGGTTCAATTTGGCATCAGGCTCAAAGCTTGATTTCACAGCCTTTGGGCAAAGTAGCCTTTCTCATAGCTTCTCCCTTGTGATCCTTCTTATCAGAAGCATATGATGACAGTGATGAGGAAAACCAACACTAAAACAGCAACAGCAGCAGTAAAAATAATAGAAGCAACCTGCAATGCTGGGTTAGTTGTGTTTCCCAGTTTTATAAATGAAAGTTCTGAGGAACATTAAGGCAGCCAGTACTAATTTTCTTATTCTCAAAACCTCTAGGATCTAATCTCCATATATATATATATATATATATAGATATATATAATCTCCGGAGGGAGAAAGAGAAAGATGCTGTCCAGAGGCTTTGAGTGTTAAAAAATCAGTGGTCCAAATTTCTTGTTCTAACATCGTGATGGTGAACCTATGGCATGGGTGCCTCAGATGGCATGTGGGCACCCAAGCATTGCCCCAGCTCAGCTGCAGCACGCATGTGCATGCCGGCCAGCTAATTTTCGGGTCTTCCGGCCCACCAGAAGTTAGGAAACAGGTTGTTTCCGGCCTCTGGAGGGCCTCTTGGGTGTGGGGAAGGCCGTTTTCACCCTCCTCAGACTCCTAGAAACCTCTGGAGTCTGGGGAGAGTGAAAAACGGGCCTACTGGGCCCACAGTGCCATCGTGTGCCAAAAGCTGGGGGAGGGCACATTGAATTATGAGTGTGGGCACACAAGTGCGCGACCCCC
>JANHFK010008843.1:156413-171025 GCA_036250565.1 Sibynophis collaris | reverse complement strand
TCACTAAAAATACATCCACAACCCTTATTAAAATACCCTTAAAACTATAATTTAAAAATTTTATAGGTTTCATGAGAAATAGGTTCCATAATGTTTTCATTCTAATCAATAATACTTTCCCATGATGTTTTCTTACAGTTTCAAAATCTCATTATATCTGTATGTTTTTACAAATTTTTAAACAATTCACAGGGAAGATTCCTATAATTAATTTCAATTTTTTATTTCAAGTCTTTCTGGAGCTTAATCCATTTATAACTTTCCAAAATCAATGTTCTAATCATCTTTTCTGTTTACAGTTCTTAAATTTGCATGAAACTTCTTTAGTCAAGGGTAGAAAAAAATTGAAAAAAATTGACACGGATTAATGAAATTACCTTTGTCAAGGTTCTTCAAATCCCAAAAGCTGTTAACAAGAAATTTCCAGAAGTGATTAAGAAATGTAATATGTGAACCTTATGCCCATAAAGGAACTGATTGCAGCATGTATATAGATGATAATCCCTCAGCTCCTAGCACTGTAAAATCCACCAGAGACTATTGTTTTATCATCTGCTTGCAGGGAGCTGCAATGTGGAGTACATGTGGGCAATCCTGGTTCTTTCTTTGCTCTGGAGATGAATTCCAATTCTCCATTTTCTTATTTCCCTACAGTCATTTACTTCCCCAGAATTCCCGATCATTCAACATGCTATTGAGGAAGAATTAATTAGAACAATTAATCAGTGGAACAACTTGCTTCCAGAAATTGTGAAGGCTCCAACACTGGAAGTTTTTAAGAAGATGTTGGATAACCATTTGTCTGAAGTGGTGTAGGTTTTCCTGCCTAAATAGGGGGTTGGACTAGAAGATCTCCAAGGTCCCTTCCAACTCTGTTACTCTATTCTATTCTATTCTGGTTCTGTGTTTAAGTGAAAGATTCACTGGTTTTTGTAGATGTTCACATTTTTTAAAAATTATAGGACATAGAAAATGGATATTGCATGTGTTATGAAAGGCAGCCTTTCCATTAATTATGCAGCAATCACATGCCTGAATATTAGTTATGAATATATTAGTTCATACTAGTCCATATGATTAACTTCCCATCTGGTTTCCTATTTTAAGGAAATGATGGTTATTGTAAGAGAACTGTAGGAACTGTAGGGTCCCCCCCCCATCTCTCTCTTGCACTTTTATACTAATAAAATAAAATAAAAGTATATTTTTTAAAAAAACTGAAAAGAGCAACTTGATAATTGTTGACAATATTTGTTTCTTGGGGGGTTTTGGTCAATTTTATATAGGGAGATTTACAACGAAGCTACAAAACAGTTAAATTAATAAGTAGTAAAATATTACTATGATTGTAAAAAATTCAAAACCTACAAAAATGAAGCTGAACAAGAAGAAATATTAGGTGAGAAGATGTTAATAATACAGGAGTCATCTCAATTCTTCCCTGGTCTGCTGGAATACGAATGTCTGATAGATTTTGAAGGCCTTCCAAAGGTCAAAAATAAAGAAGCCAATCTTACTCTGGGAGAAAGGTATTTCGGAAAGAGGGCACCACAGGAGAAAAGTCCTACTGCTTAGGACCTGGCAAATGTAGATCTCTAGCTGACCAGGACCCATAACATTCCTTCTTTGCTGGATCTAATGGGATGAGCAGATGTCATCAGGAAAGGCAAACCCTTAGATAACCCATTATCATGGCAAGTAGGGCTTTAACGATCAAAACTAGCACCTTGGAACTGGAAACAAACTGGTAAACAATGCAGTTTATAGAGCAGAGATCAGTGGTAACATCCATTTTTTTTACTACCGTTTCTGTGGGTGTGGCAGTGGAAGGATATTGCAAAATCCTCATTCCCACCCCACTCCAGGGGAAGGATATTACAAAATCCCCATTCCCACCCCACTCTGGGGCCAACCAGAGGTAGCATTTGCTGGGTCTCTGAACTACTCAAAATTTCCACTACCAGTTCTCCAGAACCAGTCAGAACCTGCTGGATTTCACTGCTGGCAGAGATGTAATATGTGTTCTGCTAGAAACATGTGGTCAATGCCATCGAAAACTGCTAAGAAGTTAAGTACAGCAAAGATTGTTATATCATCCCTCTCCTACACATGTCAGAGACCATCAAATTTTAAAGGAGCCAGATAATCTCCTTAAGTCCTGTGCTTCTCAATCACTTTCCCCCAAAAGGGGAGGTTAATACTGAATTAACATTATCTAGTATAGTAGGATCCCACAATGACTTCTTGAAGAGAGAGCAAACCAAAGCCTCAGTCAAGGAAGAATTCACCACCACTAGAACCCAACAAACTGAAGGGTTCTAGTAAGCAGATGGCTTAGCTCACAGTCCGGAAGATCCTGTCCACTTCCTCAGTATAGAAGTCCTCTGTAGCAAACAAATGTCCACCGGAAGGATTAGTATGTGGTTTACACTATAAAACAGTGTTTCTCAACCTTGAGAACTCGGACTGCTGCTTGGGCAATTCTGGAAGTTGAAATCCACATATTTTAAACTTCCCAAGGTTTAGAAACATTGCTATAAAGTAATGGATGTTGTGATACTAATTCTCCACTGATTATGTTCCTTGGTGCAAGTATGTCGGTATGTATTGTATCCATACATCATTTTTTTAATCATTATATTGATTAAAATGGTAATTATAGCTATTCTGTTTTTCTGAAACATTTTAGGCTTGATTGCCAAAAGCTAAAATGACTTGGTTTAAATCATCTAATTTTGTTTTAAAATATAAATATTTTTAATTGATTGTAGATTTTACAGGAATGTTTTGAAGGAACTATGCAGGTTATGGTGTCTACATCAGTGGTAAAATCCATTTTTTTTTACTACTGGTTCTGTGGGTGTGGCTTGCTGGGCGTGGTGTGGCTTGGTGGGCGGGGCAGGGGAAGGATACTGCAAAATCTCCATTCCCACCCCGCTCTGGAGCCAGCCAGAGGTGATATTTGCCAGTTCTCCAAACTACTCAAAATTTCTGCTACCGGTTCTCCAGAACCTGTCAGAACCTGCTGGATTTCACCCCTGGTCTACATGGCATGCATTACATGATGTTGGATGATGCAATGGTCTCCATAAAGGAAAAGTCACTGAATGTGAACAATCCAATAGAGAAGATATCTTCACAGAATATTTTAGAGTACTTAAGATGCTAATTAAGATGTTCATTTTATATTGTACTAAAACAGCCTTCCCCAGCTTTGTGCTTTCCAATAATCTAAGAATTTTAATTGTAGCATATATTGTAAGGACAAATTCAGGTTGACCAAGCAGATGGAAAGAGATAGATCAATTCTTTACAAGTAGAATAAGCTGGAAAACAGACACACATAATTGGATCTGGCTGTTGTCCAAACAAAGACAATCTTTTATAGGCTGTCCAAGTCAAACGTTGCAACTAAAGTGCTTGCATAGACAGTTGTTTTGTACCTTGGAAGGACATCATAAGCCAAGGAACCTTGCAACTTGTAGCTCCCAGCTGGCTTCTCAGATGACACAGAAGAGCACAGATTTAAAATTGAAGGATTCTAGCACTAGTGGCTGTTGGGCCATAAATTTTGGTGAAAAAGAAGATAGGTTAGTGCAAAAGTAAGTTCTTGCATGGTGATTCTAAAAATTGAAGAAAAGGAAAGTTTATTGCAGCTTTATTTACACGTGGAATATATAGTAAGAAAATTGACGACATGTAGGGGTATGCTGAAGCCAGTTTGTATGTCTCATAAAAGCCAATTGTTGAATTTTTTGGAGTTTTGTAAACTAGCTGAGAAGAGCTGAGTGCTTGACCACAATGAAGCCAGCAGAAGCAGTTGTTATGCATTTATTTAGCACACATTTACACACATTTTTAAAGTACAGTGATTTGGAATCTTTGAGTTTGAAACCAAACAGGAAGAAAGGTTAAGCTGGAGACTATATATAGGTTAAATTAGCCATTTAACTGTAATGTTTGTTCAATTCTTGTTTAACCAAAATAACACATTGTTGAATGTGAATATCTGTTTTACCTCATTCTGAAAAACCTAGATGTTTAGGGACTCTAAACTTTAAGTACCAGTTCTTACATATATTTAGAAGCATCAACAGAAGGAGAGTCTGTTTAAGAATTCAGAACTAAGTGTCATATTTCTGCACATTATCATAACCATTTTAATAAGCACTTCGAAAAATACACTTCAGACATGGAAAACATTTCATACCTACAGCATCACAGATACAAGATTCACAGAGTGTTATGTGTAACACCAAAGTATATTGTTATAAAATATTCAGTAGGGTCTGCTAGGTAATTTATACTTGAAATTTAAATAAAGAAAGTATTCATGGTTCTAGAATTAAAAGATCGACCCTGAGCTGCAGAATTCAGGTCTGCTTTTTAACAAATTGCTCATGAAATGTAATCACTTCTGTGCAGTTACAGTGGTCCAATCTATTCATAACTGCTGTGGCAAAATATTGTTTTCTTTCATAGCTGAAATAATGGCTGGTTAAGTGCTCATGCTTATCAGTTTAGTACCATTTGTGGCTTAATCCTTTCGTTGACATGGAGATGTCTTAGCCTATATACACGTAAATACATACATATAATTTGTGTGTGTATGTATGTACGTACGTACATACATACATACATACATACATACATACATACATACATACGTATGCAGATTCAAATAATCAGTTAAACTGAGGGCAATTTAGCCTTGAGATGACTACAATAACTTTTCCAATCTGGATTTACTTCAAAGGTGCAATCATACAAAGTTAAACATTTTAATATTTGGGAGGATGATTGCCACCAAGAATGAAGTCATCATTGATGGTGGAGTAAAGTTCATCATTAGATTTTTGTTTAGGATTGGTGCAGAAAAAATGACTCTGCAGGGAACTGAACAAACTAATTACTGGAACTGAATTTATTCTAGATATTGAGGTATGATTCTTTTATCATGAGTCTTACCCCTTTTCTATCAGTATTTTTCAAATATTGCCATCTTAAAAGTTTCATGATTTCTAATTTGGAGCAAAGTACATGATTTTATATAGAAGTGAACTTCAACTACCTTTCAATCTCCATCTTTCACAGTTAGTTCAGCTTTGCTGATTGCTTGGCCTAGTTCATTGACAGCCAGCACCTTGTATTGGCCAGCATCTGATGGTGTGACTCCAGAGATCACAAGGGAGCAAACCCCAAAATCATTTTTGCAGAAAAAGGCAGGATCCTGAGAGAGATTCTTGTTACCCTTGTACCAAGTGACCTGAGGGGCTGGATCTCCAGTCACAGCACAACTCATGTGACAATTAAATCCTAAATTCACCACATGTGGTTTCAGCTGGACAAGGAATCTTGGAGGTTGATCTCGGTTGATCCCCTTATATCTTGGAAGCGTCATTTCAGGTTTATCTGGAAGAAGTGCAAAAATAAAACCAGGAGAACAAAGGATTATGTTACCATTGAAGGATTTTTTATTGTTATTTCTATTTGCAAATATAGCTGGCAATATTGGCTTGATAATGATAATTTACAATAAATTATCTACCATTTCTGATCTCATTTAGGAAAAGTATGTAAGTTCATTCAGTATTATTCTATTTTCCATATTGGAGATCATTGATCTGGGAAGTTCTAACTTTTTACTGATGTTCAAATCAATTCAAAGTTGTCCAATATTATGAAGATATCAGATACCCTATACCCAGGAATGCTCCAGTCCATACTGCACATGATTTCATTTGTTATAATGTGAACCCAAATAAACCCAAGCCTGAAAAAAGATGCTATTTTTGGAGCCATGTTATAGATGACTTGCTTTAACAATCTGATTCATTAAAGCAACCGCCCCACATAATGTAAAAATGCACTTTCATGAATAGGGATGCCATTTTTTGAAGTGTGCACAGCTCCCCAAACAATAGTTATCTATATTTACCCTTTTCTTTTTGAATAGTCCAAGGGTTCACTGTTTCAGAAGGCTTGCTGACCCCTACACAATTTTTTGCCAGAACTCTGAAGAAATATTCCCGACCTGGGATAAAATTTACAACTGTATGTTTGTTGGTGTAAATGTGCTCAGCCACCATTTGCCACGGTCCTTTTCTGGAATCACATCTCATAACCATGTAGGTTATGTTACTGTCTTTCTTTTCTGTGGGTGAGGGCTCCCATATCAGAGTCACCGTCCCAGGAACCTTCTCAATGAGTTGTATAGGGCCAGGAGACTCTGGAATATCTGCAAAATAAAACCAAAATCAGGGAGAATTTCTAAGTGTTTCTAAAGTGGAGCAATTTGATTATTTATTTATCATGAAGTTTAGAAACCCCACAGAAACTATATTTAAATATCATAGATTTAGAAACTATATGGACTAGAAAGAATGTAAATATATTGAAGAAAGAAGAATAGCTCCATGGACTTCAGTCTCTCATACTGAAAGTTCTCCTTGATGGATAACAAAAAATAGTTCTGTTCAGCTGTTATGTCTTGTTTTTCAATATTTTAAATCCCCTGAGATACTTTTATAAGTGTAAATGTGATCAGCACACATTTTCCATCTGATAAAGCCAGAAGCATTGCATAGTAAAGGAGTGGGACCAACTGGTACTTATTTATATAAACCGCCCTGAGTCCCGCAAGGGAGAAGGAGCGGTATATAAATATGATAAAATAAATAAATAATAAATTTACTCTTCTCAAGCAAAAGTAATTTACAGGAGGGATCTTTATTAATAGGATTAACATATACTGTAAAGATGGTGTTAAGAGATGATATCTGCTGTGATTAAGAGAGAAAATAAGGTCAACAGATACTGTATGTACTAAACTACCACTTCTCTTGAACATAGTAAGATAGGCCTTTTTAACTTTGTATCTCTCAAATGGGTGGTTTACAAATCCAAAAATGCCTGGATAATGTGGACAGGAATTTCTGACAGCTGTTACCCAAGTCCATATTGAAGATGCCAAATCAGTAAAGGATGAATTAAAACTTCATTCCTATCCTAAACATATGTTTCTGTACTACTTTTGCCTATAATGTTTGTATGACGGACCATTTTCAAATGGCTTCAAACTACTGCTTATAACACACTAGCATGCTCTTGGTTTTAATTACCAGTAGTTACTCAATCACTTCATAAAAGGTGAGGCAACTAACAGACTTAAAGTCCTCATTGGAACACTTTAATATATTGCAGGTCCACCCTTCTTAAAATTAGGCAATTTTAGCTTGAAGCTTCATATGGAAAGAAGCACAGCTGATATTTTTCTTGCTGAAGGGTTGTTATTTAAAGAACAGTTAAGATTTTTTTTTCTTTTTCAAGCACTAATGCCTTTGCATACAGAGTTTCTAACAGACAAGAGTGTCTGCAGGATAAGGTCAAAAGAGTCAAGATGGTGACCACAGCCATGCAATTAAAGCTCCATCCCTTTTTGGATGCAAATGCACATTATATTTATATAATAAATTAAGAATGCACATTAAAAATAGGCAGAGCTTCAATTAGGCATGTATACAAAGTGTATACATGCTCAAGCAAGGGGACTAGAAGACCTCCAAGGTCCTTTCCAACCCTACTATTCTACGTTCTAGGTTCTATATGACTAGTTTTCCAAGTAAGGCAGAAGGATCAAATGTAGAACATGCGTAATTGCAGATTTCCTTGTATGATCTTTACCTTGAACTTGAACTTGAAAACTGAATGTTTCCTTTCTCCCATGCTCAGTTTGAAGGCTGATAGCATAATGTCCACTGTCAGAAAGCTCAGCTTTGGGTATGATGAGTTGGCTCAGTCTTTCTCTAGTGGCAGTTGTGGCCTTTACTGGCAGAGAAAGCCCATCTTTCAGCCAAATCACTTCAGAAGATGGGGATACCTGATAAACATGAAAAAGACATTAATTTTAAATTACTTTCAAAGTGTAAACATGGCAGTGGTATAAACCAGCTTCCATGTAACAGTTTGTACTATATTGCTTCTCCATTTTTTTTCTTTATTGTGGCATAACAGCAGTTGATGACAGATAGACTAGAGTTATGATCCTAGGTTTGTTCCATTCATATTGAAGTAAGGTGCTTCAATTTGGCTAAGCCAAACAAGAACTTCTTAATTTACTGATATCAGCAAAGAAATATTCCACAGACAGTATCTAGAATTCCAAGTGAACATGGAAGACATCATCTTTTTAAAAAATAATGCACACGCACAGAATTTTATTGCATTGTCATAGCAGCTTAAGATATAAATTTCTCTAATTAGAAGTAATTCCAAAGAACACAGCCAAATGATTCTAAGTATTCTAGCTTTTCTATCATTTCAAGGATTATTATAAAGTAACATATAAAATTATTTTTTAAAACAATTCCAAATCTCTACATAGCTTCATTTACTGGCCTATAAAAAAGCACAGAAACAGATTTATTATATATTGCTTGCAAGGGCTATACTTACTTCAAAAGGAATACGGACATGGATGGCATCCCCTGCTTTCACAGTCATGAAACTTTCAACAGTATCCTTCACTAAGAATTTGGGGTTAACTGGAAATACATACGTACATACATACATACATACGTAAGTAAGTAAGTTTTGGCATCATATTGTTTAGTTCAGTACTGTAACTGCAATATATAAAATGCTCAAAAAAATTCCTCATTCCCCACTGCATATTCTATAGAACCAAGATGTTTCATCATCTAAGAAGTATGCATTTAGAACAGCTGGGTATCACCTTCTCAAATGGCCTAATATCCCAATTGATTTAAAAATGACTGTGAAAAATAATCAGTTAAATATATTTCCCTTGTACACTTGTTAAATATTAATAAGGAGAGCAATGCTGTCTTCCCTTCAGAGTCAGGCATTTGCAATAATCTCCATTGAAATACTTCCCACAGCTCTGAATGATGATAATCCAATATATCTTGAAGGTTTCAAGTTCGGAAATATTCTAGATATGACAGTTGAGCTAAATATGTCCCAAGTATTCTTCTTTAGTTTCTTCTTCAATATAACTATGACATGTGTTTTCCAGTTCTCTCTGGATACAATGTCTTCTGGTTTTGGCTTTCTTTCAAAAGTCTCCTTCTGTGTTCTTTCCAGGGGGGAAATTCAACCAGTTCTATCCGGATTGCACGATCCGGTAGGGCTGATTGCATGAAGCCCCGCCCATCCGCACAGAGATCATGACGTCCCTTTTTTGCGACAATTTTCAGCTTCTGCGCATATGTAGATGATGGCACGAGCAAACAAAGAAAGCACACATGCGTTGTACGCACATTTGCAAACTGGTAGGGAAGGTAAGTGAATTTCACCCCGGTTCTTTCAATAATGTTAGCCTTTTCTAGAACCATCTAGAGTAACATCCATGATTTATCAGGTTGTTTCCTTATATCTTTCAAGTTCTCCCATAAAACCCAATTCTTTAATAATTAATTTACAGGACTATCCTCAACTTACCTGGGCCTTCATAAGATCTGACCTTTCTGTCCTTATCCTCATTACATTGAATCATTTCATTTCGTTCTCCAGCCTCTTGCCCACCTGTTAAATAACAGCTATATCAAAGTTTTCACATGCTTTGCTTTTTCCTTTCACTATTTTTGAACAGAATTTCATATAAATAGGAGGAATAGTCATATAATTTCATATAAATAAGGTAGTCCAGAATTATCTCTATAAATATTTAATTTTCAAAGAACAAATGAGATAGTTTGACTTACCAGAAGAAGGTACTGCCTGAATACAAGTATCAGCTTCAACTGGGTCACCCAAACCACCATCACTAATTGCTCTCACACGTAGGAAATATGGCTCCCTGGCTTTTAATCCTCTAAATGTATATGCAGTTGTTTGTATTGGGACCGTATTACACCGAGTCCATTTCAGAGTATCAGCGTGTCGGATCTCAACAACATATCCTTTGACGTAACTTTCTTCTGCTGATTCTGGTTTCATCCATGATAAGGAGATGCTACAGTAGTCAGTATTAACCACTTTTAGATCTTTCACTGGACCTGGAGGTTCTGGAAAAAGGAGGGTTAAAATTTTGATATTATTTTAGGGTTACTTTTTTACATTCTGTTTCCCATTGTTTCCTTTGCATTATTAACTCTTTATGGTAGATTGGTCTACTGAAAATCAGTAGGAACCCCTGTTCTTCATTCTTTCTTTCCTTCACCACAGAACATTTTCTAATAGTAACTTATTTTGTCCTACTGTCAATGGAATAGCTACTGCATTACAATTTCCTGAAAATCATATATCATCCATTCAATAGAAGCCAGACAAATTCCATTTTATGTATAGATCGCCAAATACCTTCCCTCATTTTTTGGTATATGGTATTTTTTCATTCACTTTTTTTTTTAGTAATCTTATTAGATTTTTTAAAAAAAACTAACAGAAATTAATAATTAAAGAAATAAGTTTTTAGAAAGGAATTTGTGAATATGGTTAATGATTATCTTGTCCTTTGAGAGAATAGGAATGTACAAAATGGAGAGGGTGCTTTTTGGAGCATTATGTTTTGGGATGTGAATGTATCCAGAATACTGAGAAATGTTTCAGAAAGTACTCTTCTATAAATAAATAACTACTGTATAGCTATTTGGGAATACTTAAACCAGCAAAGAGTGAGTTAAGGGAACTTTCTGGAGAAATGCACAATGCTTTTGGAAGGAACATTTCATTTTACTACATGACTGTGAGAGAAGTAATCACATGCCACTACATTGTATGAAATAACATTTTCTATCCACATGCTACTTTTGCAGTTTTTCAGTGCCACTACTAATACACTATTTATTGCAAGCAGCTTAAAGACACAGTTATAAGGGAAGTAGCATACATATATATTGAATAATAAGCAAATAAATATAAGAGAGGAAGTAAATTACTTACTCATAGGATCTTGAGCATAAATAGCTTCTGAGGGTGCACTGGCCTCACCCACACCTGAGTTATTGATGGCAGCCACACGGAATTCATACTGAAGTCCCTCCTTCAAATCATTCACTGTATATTTCCTGTCTATAGCATAAATGAGCTAGTTTTATCTCATAAACAATGGATGTATGCACATTATTGCATTTGCAATTATTACCCTGATAACTTAGATCACATAATTCTCTAATATTTGAAATTAATTTATGCATATACTTCATCTTTGTTTGGTTGTGAGGCTTTTGAATTTCATAAAGAAAAAGCTGAGCTAATAAGAAATATCTATATACATTGGCTTATGTATGAGATTGGGTTCCCAGCTGTTGTCCTAAAAATTGTCATTCTTTTGTTCTGAGGTCAGAATGAAATATAACTCTTTTGCCATAAGGAATTACAATTGTTCTGACCAGATGACAATATTCTATATTCTTTGCATCTGATTGTTACAATCCAATCTGACAAAATTTCAATGAATTTAAACCTGGATAATAATAAATAAGATTTTGTAGCATTCATGAAACATATATAGAAAAAGAAGAAGAAGAATAGCAATCCAATTCTGTGAGCACTGAAATAGAACTGCAATAAGAGTCTCCATGATTGGAGGAGCAGGGAAGGTGCAGTGACACAAAAAGAAAATTTCTATTATGACTTTAACACGTTATTTTCTATCTGGTGACCAATGATCTTCTGACTTTAAGATCAAATAGACACAGTGATGTAAAAGGTATCTGGGGAATATGACAAAAATGACAGAGAGAAAGTGTATCTTGGGATTGGGGCTAATGTATGATTGCAGAATTAAAGAGAGTCATAAACCACAGGTTGTAAAATATCACACACACACATCTCTATTTCTGCCTCTATCTCTATCATTTCTATCTCATCATCCATATCTGTCTGATTCTGCTGGGCACAAAGAATCCCAAGAAAAATCTGGAGATTTTGCTTAGACCAAGGTTGATGGGAAATACATATTCATATACATATACATATATATACACATATACACATACATATATGCATACATACATATATGGATATTGAGAAAAGAACAATTATTTGGACAACTCTAGCCAGATCAATCTTTTTCTAGTGAAAATGCTTCTAATATCTAATAATTTTTATATCTATTTCAGCATTTAGTTGAACTTAATTCAATAATATACCTTCCCAAAATGATACAGGTAGTCCTCAATACACAACCACAACTGAGCCCAAAATTTCTGTTGCTAAGCAAGATAGTTGTTAAGTGAATTTTGCCCCATTTTATGACCTTTCTTGCCAGTTGCTAGATTAGTAACATGGTTGTAAAGTGAATCTGGCTTCTCCATTGACTTTGCTATCAGAAAGTTGCAAAATCATCATAAATATGAGCTGGTTGCTAAGCATCTGAATTTTGATTATGTGACCATGGGGATGCTGCAACAATCATGTGAAAAACAGTCATAAGTCACTTTTTTCAGTGGCATGGTAACTTTGATCACTATACAAAGGTGTAAATGGTTGTAAATTAATCTGCAGTGTTAACTGTAAAATACAGGTGAGTGTTACAACTCTCTTTAATTAAATCTTTTAGCCTCCTCCTAGCTCTTATAGAAACATAAATTACTTACCTGTTATGGGCAGTTCAGTGACAGATGTCCAGAAGTTACTGCCCTTCTTGCGTTTCTCAATTCTGTAGCCCAAAATGCGTGAATTCCCTATTTTATTTGGTGCAGACCATGAAATTGTGATGGCATCTTTGTTGGCACTATTAACTTTAGGTGGAGCAGGAGGGCTTGGAGAAGCTGAGGAATTGTTTCCAAGATTTTAAAATTATGTTGTTTCATTGTCAACTAAGATAATAAAAAAACAGCTAAGAGAGGATCTGATTTTAAAAGTAAAGTAAATCAAAACTGATTTTAACTGACAGGTGCCTCAAAGAGCCCTCATAAAGTTATGCAAGAGGGACTGGACCATCATGAAGATGGCTGCCAACTAATGATCTGCAGATATGATAATGGTTCACATAATTAGATTTTATTGATTTTATTACCTATAAATATATAAAATCAATAATATAAATTATTATTTATAAGATCATATTTCATCCTAAATCCTGTCAGGTTTGCCCTGAATTTTCCTCCATCAGTGCTCTAGGACTTCTGTTGTTTTATCTCTGGAGTCCTAAAAAATCAGGGAACTCCCTAGGACCCATTTATAAGGGGATCCCCACATCATTGATACAACTCCCTGGGAACAATTTACAGGGGCATCCCACATCATTGTCCTCTCATTTCCAAGTAGCATCTAAGGTCTTAATTGCATCAGCCTCAGAACCTCAGGAACCATCTCTCAAGCCCCCTCTGAAACCCAATAGGATCTATCAGATGCCTGGGGGACTCTGATCAAATAAACCCTTTCTCCCTGCAATGAGAAGCAGCTACAGTATAGTGTATTCCAAAACTTTCTGAGAGAAATCTGGCCATAATGAGATGTAGAGGTTTTCTGTACAACTGTGAATTTGGCTTTGTTTTATCCTATCCCAAGAAATAGCAGCAATTCAAAATTGATTCTTAAATATCTTGGATCCATATTAGCAAAGAGAATAAATCTTCTATTACTATTTATTGTATTAATTTATTGTATTTATGAAGATTAATAAAGATAATACATTAGTATTAGTATGCAAAATAATGCATATGATGAATTGCCTGAAATGCTCAAGAAATAGTATTTGTGCAAAGTACTCATGAGATTGAATGGTAATGTTCATGTTCAGTAGAATGCAGTCTACATTTAATATTAATGACAAATTCTTTAGATTTTGCTATAGTGTTAAGCATTGTCATCATCCTTTGACAAACATACGTAAAGAAAATGACAAATCACCTTTTTCAGCAGCCATGACTTCATCAGATTCCAGGGCCTCACTGGTGCCCAAGGAATTCACTGCTTTCACCCTGAAGTAGTAGCTTGTGTCATGTTCCACTTTGTTGGTGGTGAAAATAGTAGAACTTCCACTGGTTTTTCCCAGTGTCACCCAGGTCTTTCTACCAACCTGTTGCCTCTCAATAATATAACTCTGGATTGGTTTACCACCATCATCTCTTGGGGGCTTCCACTGAATAGTTATGCCGTTTGCGGAACTGTCTACAACCGCTATAGGGCCTGTTGGTGATTGTGGCTTATCTGTATGAAAGACCAAAACAGAGACCATGGGCAAGGGCTTTATTATAATCACATGAGAAAAGCTAGCAGACTATCTAGCAGGCTAGATACCAATAAATTATTACAAAAGGAACCTAACAATACTATAAATGGACTATTTAATCCCTTGACTATATTGAACTGGCGAATCAGATGCTAATGTATTAAATACTAGCAACTCATTCTTGTCTATCTTCTCTTGCTCATCTGTCTATTACTGCAATTGTCTTCTATCTGAGAAACAAGTATTCTTCCCAAATGAAAGAAACTTCCATCTCTGGTTCCCAATATGAGGTTCCCTTTTCCTCAGAAAGAACAGTACACAATAATAATGACCAAACAAATAAAACATTTGGTCAAAGGAAGAGTTCAGAAAAAAAAATATTGCTACAAATATAGTAATGTATGCATTATATATATGCTCCTAGAAGCACGAAGCTGAGAACACCAGCCTGAAGATGACAAATGAGACT
>JANHFK010008843.1:74200-84546 GCA_036250565.1 Sibynophis collaris | reverse complement strand
ATGTCTGTTCACCGCCCTGGGTCCCGAAAGGGAGAAGGGCGGTATATAAATCTAAAAATAAAGTAAAGTAAAGTAAAAGTTATCCTGGATCAGTAAAATTCTTTTCACTTGAATCTACGGCAGCTTCATAATTAAAGCTTTAGATTTTAGGGACATACAAACTTTCATTTCTTCATGTTAGATCATTTTTCATCAATTATAACCAATCATTTTTAACAAGTCCAATAGATTAATAGAAATAAATCCACCAGGAGATTATTATGTGGATGTTTTTAAGGAACAAATCATGAAAGAATAGTTTATGCTGAACTAGTTAACTTAAGTGAATATTAATTAAATGAGTAGTGGGGCCTTTAAAACAGCCTCTCTTATCCTCATAGCTTTACAACACTTAATCCAAACACCATGTCCATACGTGAAGTCTAGAAATGAGATTCTGCAGTTTCAGCAGAATTCAAGCCATATAATCATCAACTACAATACATAACATTCATATTCTTTTTTGCTTTTTGTCCATGCTGCATCTGCATTTGATATATTTGATGCATCTTCCAAATCACTAGTAATTGATGAAAAGTATACTCCAGCCTGTAAACTGCCTCATAACTTCCATACTCTTCAGTTTATCAACTTTCTGTTTAAAAGAGGATCAACAATCTTCAGTTATATTTTGAGAGAAGATGTGACTTTGAAAATATTGGTGGAACACTACCTGGCACCTTTATAAGAATGCTGAAATAAACAATAATGGAAATATGAAATATATAGGAACTGTTGGGATCTATTGCTTATATAGCAGTTGAACAGTGAAATCTGATTCAGTTTCAATACTTACCGGTACATTTAAAGAATATAATGATTTTTTTTAATTGAAGGCTCCAGGGAGGTCTGCATTTTAAAGGGGAATTGTGTCACTGACATGTTATTTCCTCTCATCTTCCTGAACTAAGATGGATGTGGTTTCTGAAACTGTATCCCAGTCCTATGAAGAACTTAATGACATATAAAGGACCCTTCAGTTTTTGACAATGTTTTGAGACAAACTATCTTAATAGCCTGAGACAAATTATTATCTGGGTTGTCCTGAGTTTGGCCACTGGAGGACAGTAGAACCTTAAATGGTGCCCCCTGGGCTTTGGCAGTTCAGTTTTGAGGACATTTATTTTGCAGACCCCAACACCATGGCATCTTGATTTTCTTCCATCACTGCCTCTTTCTTAAGCTCTTCCATGTTCTCCAGTTTAATTTCTCTTTTCACATTGCTGCTCCTTGGACAATTTCAAGAACGTTGTGCTTCTGCCTCTCTTTGTAGCTGTTGTCAATCAATAACAACTGGTTCTCTAATTCTTGTTTTTCCATTTTATCTTTGCAGCCCTTTCTTTTGTACTTTTTCTTCCTTTTCCTGGTGTCTATAATCTCATCATTCTGAAAGCTGCCTGCAAAGATAAATCTGTTCATCCCAAAAATTCTGCAGTCACTTTGGACCCATTCGTTTCCTTAGCTGTAGAAATTTCTGCTCTCTGGAGAAGACATTTTGTCTGAAGGACAAACAGTGATACAGGGGAACCTACTTATGTACAGATAATCCTTTATTTACAACAGTTTGTTTAGTGACTATTCAAAGTTACAAAGACACTGAAAAATGAGACTTATGACCATTTTTCACAGTTATGATCTTCACGGTATCCCCATGATCATATAATTAAAATTCAGATGCCTGGTTCATATTTATAACCGTGCTGTGCCCCAAGGGCATGTGGTCACCTTTTGCGACCTTCTCACAAGCAAAGGCATGTTTCAAAGCATGGAAATACTGAATTTTGAAGTCCCTAATAGATTTTTGGGTGGCACCTGCTTGCCTACTTTTTACGTTACTTACTGACTTCATCTGGTAACTCCATTTTTCCCTTTACTGAAATTGTTTGCAATAATGGGGTTTTTTTGCACACATCTTGAGATCCTTTTCCCATTAGCTTCTTATAATGGAATCCTCTGTATCATTGTTTTACGTTTATTAAAATAATAGAATTTTCAAACATTTTATATGAAGTTGTACATCTGTTATATACAAGTCTTGAAGATGTTTGATGTCTAAGAACTAGATGTCCCCTTGAGATTAGGTAGTTTGGTTCACATCATCCTTTTATATGCTTTCAATCTTGTGGTTGTGGTAATTGTTTTAATTTAAGAATGATTAGATTTCATTTAAGAATGAGTAGATTTCCAAATGTTACCTATGTTGAATTTGGGCCAAACCACTTTCAAGAGCATTCTTTTGGACAATGGTGCTTCTACAGCTGGATCTAGTCCTGGCAATCACCACCATTAAGAGAATACCCTAGAGGAGCATAAGGCTTAACCCTCCCATAATGGAAAATCTTACGTACATAACAATTAAATACAAACAATCAAGATGCTGTCCTTTATATGTAAACATTTTTATGTGCACAAAGAAGAAGCCAGGGGCTGCAGTCCAGAGGCTATGGTTAGGTCTCAGTTACAACTAAAATTGCTAAGAGTTAAGCATTCTGCAGGCTTACTTCTGTCTTTGCTTTTTGGGGGGAGGGGGGCTTTACATTTCTGGCATTTGTCATGATGAAATAATTTTTTGTCTTACAAATGGTATGATAGATTGTGGAATAACATGAAACCAGTGCTAACTGAAAGCTATGGCATGGATGTGTTTTTTAAAAAATAAATAAATAAAGGGCCATCAGGGCGTGAGGATATCTGTAGCTATGGCCTTCCTAAGATAGGTTTGTGCTTTCTTCCTTTCTATGGTCAGGCATTATTGGCAGCTATTTTTAAATTAACATGTAGTTTTGATAGATAAATAGAAGTAGCAGGATCCATGGTTGTAGCACAGCGTGGTTTGAAGGTTCTCCAGAGGACAGTTGAAGTACAAGATCAGATGGTTTTATATGGAACCAAAGGATAAGAACATACTCATACACAGAAACTATTGCTGGATTGGGATAAATTTTACTTAAACATTGCTTGTGGGATGAAGTCCATTATTTCACCTGAAATCAGCAGTCTGAGTTAGGACAAATGTCTAACTCTTACACAGTTCTGTCCTCCAACCAAAGAGGCTATCCAAAGTCATAGAAGGAACATATTGACATTCCCAATGTTACACTAGAGCTAGCCTAATATTAAAATCATCACACATGTCATTCAGATCTATGAGAATGGGGGTGGGGGGAGAGAGTATACTCCAGACCAGGATTGATGAACTCAAGGCCCAGAGCCCAGATCCAGCCTGTGGGGTGCTTAGATCTGGCTGCAGGGCAGCCCTGGAAACAACAAAGGACCAGCCCACAGTCCCTCTGCCAGTGAAAACAGAGCCTAGAAGGGCTGTGTACATTTTCACTGGCAGAGGGTTGCAGGAGCTCGTTTTCACTGGCAGAGCGCTCGGGCCTCCACAGGCACCCCCGACATGAGTGACATTGAGCAGGCCATGCTCACCCCGGCCGTGCCCCCCACCCCCTCCAAGGGTCAAACACAAGCCTGATGCGGCCCTCAATGAAATCAAGTTTGACACCTCTGCTCCAGACCATAAAAGCTATGCAAATAAAACAAATTGTAGTTTGACCCTGAAACATAGCTCCCACAGCCTGCATTTTGCTATCACTCCTTCACTCTTCATAGTCCAATCCAATTTTAGTCATGCTAGCTGAAAATCTTGGGACTTTTGGTACAAAGTTAGAAGGAAATCATTTTAGGTATATGCAGAATTAACTCAAAGTCACTACAAAGGGTAACCAATGTGTACACTGCTATGATAATTAATCAACTCATAATCTTATGAGATTATGAGCATTAACTCATAATCTTGGAACATGGATTGAATTGATTATTGTGTGGACCCTTATATTTTCACTCTCTTTTATGTTCTCTGAGGCAATATGTATGTTTTTAACAATGCATTTAATTCAGCTATTATTTGTAAGAAAATTGGCAAGACCTTTCAATGAATGTATCCATCTGCTGTTAACAAGCCTTGCTGAATGCATTCAATCACATCTGCAAATGCCTTGGATACCCTCTGGGTCAAATAAATCTATTTGGCAGGTCCAGGATAATGCAGTTCAAAAAATAAAGTTATAGAACTGACATATTAGATTCAGGTCTTCATATGGCAACTTGTGACATGTTCCCTTTCCCTGGAGCTGTGCTTGAACATTCATATTAACTGCCAATGGGATTTAGTCACTGGAAGGCTGGAGAGACTCCAGCTGAAGCCCCCTCAAAGGTATCCAATGACTTTTGTCAGTTCTCTCTCGTAAGCCTTTTTGTGATGTTAAAATCAACTGCATATGTCACCTTGAATTCTGAGGAAAGAGGTGGGAAATAATAATAACAGCAATGTAGACAAATGAAGACATGAAGGTTTTAAAAAGAGGAATGGTTGCAGTTGTAGTAGAAAATATTATAGCTACATTATAAATGCAGTCTTGAACATGATGTAATGCCAGCAAAATACTGGATATCAGGATCATTAATAACAAATTTTAGTAGGGAAATATTTGCCTTATTTTTTACTCCCAATCTTCTGCTGTAATAAAGCACAAAACAGATATTGTAAGAGAAGCAAAAGAAAAAGAAAAACCAAATCACGACTGGTCAATATAAATGAAAGACAAAGGATAATGACAGCACCATGGATTTTCTAAAGGACTTTCCCTTCCAAGTACAATTACTTCATTTTTCATCAGGCCCTGACATCAGTCATCAGTAGCACCACATGACAAGCACTTTTTGCCTGGCCCGGATTTTTGGGGGTTATTTTATGGCTGCTGATAAAGCTTGCAGTGTTAGACGATTAATGCTTACCATTGGATTCATGCCTTGCCCTTGCAATTTAATCTGCAAAATTAGTTCCAACAATTAGAAGACAATGAGCAGAATGATGTCATTCAGTGATTTCTCTCTAGATGGCCTAACAAAACAGAATAAAACACTCTGAGGAGACGCCTGTTACAGCCTTTAAAATTGTCTCAGTTTTGCAGTTTAGGGAGGCTTCATACATTGAACAGTTAAAATAATAAAAAATAAAAAAGAACCTTGGGTTTGCCAGCAACTGCGTGCTCACCCTGCTCCCTGATTAGAAATTGTCAACCCTCAGATGGAAGCAAAAAATTTAAATTCCCAAGGCAGGAATTAAAGAGCTAAAGGACTACAAGTAAACAGTGTTTTATTGTATTGCTGTTGCTTTACAATATAAAAGAAGAATTAATGAAATGAAATGAACTTTGATCAACGAAGCCTGGGTTGTGAATTAAAACAATTTGAGTCAAAGTGTGTGATCAAGAGAATCTATGCTTGCCCTCTCAATGTGGTTCATTATGTAGAACATAAGTAGAACCCACATGTTGATAGCTAAACTAAGAAGCACTGCAGATGTCTGGATTAAAGGATTCAGGAGTTTTCCTGGTCAGCATGAACACATTTGATGATGTCAAAACAAAGTTTAAATACAAGAAATTCTTCTCACCATTGATCCTTGCATAAGGGGAGACAGATCTATAGTCGTAGACTTATCCACCTCCAAGATACATTTCAGAGAAGTAGATTGTACCTATTCCAGTATGGGAGCATTTATATAACCCCACAGTTCTGCATCATATGCGATCATTGGGACTATTTTGCTGTTATATACCTTTACGATTGGAATTAGAGAACTAGGGTTGGTAAGCTCCCTTATGGCCTTGGCATAGGCTGTAGCCCTTAAGAGAACTTCTCTTAAAAAGTGGGAGCCAGGAACATTGGTGTAGAGGAGATTGTCATTGGTCCTATTGCACATGAGAAGTTGTTCCTGAGCTATAATCAAGATGGTGATTATTTTTCCTAAACATGCCCCAGAAATTCCAAATGCTTATGGAGGAGAAGTTCCCTTTTTGTCGAAGAAACCATTTCCTAACTTTCCTAGCTGCATTGTGGTGTGTGAGTGCATGTGCTTGTATGTGTGTGATATTATTTTTCCTGATAGAAGCTGGTGGAAGGGAGGACTGTGAGATAATTCTGCTTTGCACTTAATCTACCCCAGTAAGAATTGTCTCCCTGTGCTTGTAATAACTGAAGAGAAAAATTGAGACATTGCTGCATGTTACATATTTGCTGTAGTGTGTAGTTTGGCTGAAAGTCACACCAACATTCGGAGGAAGGAAAGTTTAGCCTTGGTCTCCAGCAGTTCCAGAACCACAGAATATTTATGTATTTTTCTTTCTGCAGCTGTTAGGTATTGGTGTGTTGCTTATTTTATCAAGGCAGAGGTGACTTCAAGTCTAGCTCCCACTTCAGCAAATCTATGAACAAGGATGCTAATGCACTTTTGGCTCAAATTGAAAGCGACATTATCTAAATGTTAAAGAAATAAATGTTAACTTGCAAAATGGAGATTATTCGTTACATCTGTCTGTCTGAGGGGCTGACAGATAACAATCTATAAAGATAGCAAGCTAATAATTTTCTTTCCTGGTGTGACATGAACCATATAAGAATACTCTCCATATGCTTAATATCAATTATGTTAAAAATGGGGATGTGTCAGCTCTGTTTTATGTCTCAGAACCTGCCAAGATACCTCTCCCATTTTAAAATTTTATTTTAATATTTCACTCAAGATCCAAAACTTGCCATTTCTTATCTCTCTCATTCACGCCATTGAATAAAAGACTTAAAATGCAATGGCTCAACATTTGGAGCCCTTTTTAAAAATATATATTTAAAACAATATGCATCAGATGTATTTGTCTGAATAATAAGAATACCCCAAATAGGAAGTGAGTTTTTAAAGTTTACCGTAATATCCAAGCCTTTCTAATAGAGGACTGTCCACTGAACAATCCCAACTAATTAAAAATATACTTTGAAAAGCATGAATTGAAAGAACATTTATTCCCACAGGGAATATTTTACATGATGCATGACCTATGTCTAGGAGGGGGTGAAAAACAGGGCTGATGATGCAATTCTGTAGCTATCACTTCTGTATCTTTGGCCTTATATGGCAAAATGTAACTGCATATGTACCAGTTCAGCTGAGCACAATAGCCACATTTCTTCAGACTTTATTGGAAGTAAAATACTGTTAACATTTGGCAAAGCTAAAAGATTCAAGTGGGATAGAAATTAGATGAAATAAATAAAAATCAAAGTAGCACATGCCCATTTTAAATATAGACTCTAAGTACCACAGATTTGGGCTATCTATATAATGGAGGGATGGATGAACACAATACATTGTTTAAATTCTTAAGCTGACCATGCTGAAGATAAAAAGAAGTTCTCCATATAGTATGAAACCAGTCCAAAACACTTTTCATGGATAATTTCTTGAGTCTTTTCTAAGTACTTTTTTCAGCACAAGGATGAAAGCTAGTATATGGTTAATGGAGTAATTCCTGGTTTTGGAGTAGCTACTTTCAAGTCATAGGCACGGCAGTGTATATTTCACTTTCCAAACATGACTAGCCAATTAAAGGTTAGGATCAGTGCAAATTGTGTTTATATCTCAGTGATTAAAGGAGAAGTGTGGATATCATGTTTGTTCTTATCTATAATTAAAACTCTATGCTGTAACAATTTTAGGAAAATAGTCATGTTCTTGGCTTAAGCAAGCTTCAGTAGCAACAAGGAAGATTCCAAAATCAATTTGAGCATCTAATCTATTGCAATTACACATGTTTTAAAAAACAGAAGGTAAAACATCTAGTTTTGAAGGTCAAGCAGATAAAATAGGAGACCTTTACGCACCTTACTAATGAAGGTGAATATACAAAAAGGATAATGTTGCAGGATCCAATCTGTGTCGGTCACCAGACAGGAGGTTTAGTCTTCTCAGCTTTTGAACTCGTGTTGGAGCCCATTTCAGGTAATGTCTCTCTAGCAAAGTATGTGTCTTATTTAGTTATTAAACATACTGTATATCCTGCTTTTTTCCTCAGGCTAGCTTACCTATTTCCTTGATCACAATGCTGTGAGTAAGTTGAAATAAGAGAAAATGACTAGCTCAAAGTCACCCATCCAGGAAATTTCCACAGCTGAATGTGAACTTGAGCATTGGTTATTCCACTCCTAATCCAAGACCTAAGCATTATAACACACTACAGTATCATGTCTGGTACCAGGTTTTCTATTGTTTGGGTACCAGGGGAGAAAATCTTTTTATATGATTTGATAAGGCATTTCCAATCATATTAGCTTTTGCTGGTTTACCTTCTACTTTTACCTCTTAATTCAAACAAGAAAGTGAAGGCATTGTGCTTTTATATTCTGACTTCTTGTATTCTAACTCCTACCTATTCTACAAAAAATTCCATATGGTTGCTGATGAAAGTACATGTACAAATCAATTATACTGATAATTGACGGAGGGATGCTGCATCCAGGCTTCCCTCTGGTCCGGAGCCGACGTAGACACAGCTGAGCTCTGATTGGCCAGAGCAAAGAAAGGCACGGGTATATAAGGAGCTGTCAAGGGTTCTGACAGCTTCAAGGGAGCTGTCAAGGGTTCTGACGCACTCTAGCGATCTTTGTTAGCGTTATGTTAAGAGCTGAATAAACATTGTAAGCCTTTAGCCCTATCTCGCCTCAGTCTGTAAGTCCCTGCAGGGGACATAACAAAATAGCATTAGTAATAAATAAAATGCTTCATTTTATTTTAATGGAAACATTCAGTTGCATAATACACATTTGGGATAATTATGCACCAATGGAGTGCAGAATATTCGCCCTGCATATCTGAATCACTATAACACCTGTCACAATAAAGCTCAGCAGTTACATTTTCTTATGGCACTCTAGCATCTTGTCTACAATATCTGCATTATTGTGTGGGAATAAAATCTTTGGGAAATTCAAATTCAAATTTATTCGATTTTTAAACTGCCCTTTTCCTTTGCAGGACTCAGGGCGGTTTCCAGTCAATATTAAAAAACATATAATACAAAATTTAAGAACAGTTAAAAATAAATTAAACCTGACTGTATTACCCATTAAAAACCCGCACTAAAACCCAGAACCCTGTTTAAGTTAAAACCCTTATTACATGTTGTCATAGATGTCAACATACAGATATGCACATGTGCAGACAGCAGGAGACATCCTTTGAAGCTAGCCATCCAGGCGTTTCAGTTGCACATACTCCAGTGTTTTGAAGAAGGGTGTTTTGTTCCTGGAAGCACATTTTATAATGCACCTGTTTTTCATGATTCATACAACCTTATTATTATTGGTTAATCTTCAGTTTGATTCTCAATCTAGGATTGGTAAAAATTTAACAATTCAAGTCCTATCCAAGGACCTAAGAGCTGTTAAGGTAATCTGAGTACATAGATGATGATGATGATAAAAATGCAAAAATATTTGTACATTTTTAAAGCAAATATGCAAAAATGGAAAACAGTCCTAACAGCAAGTGGGGAGGACATTAGTGAACTCAACATCAGATGAGGAATCTTCCAAGAGGACTCACTTTTGCTACTGCTGTTCAATATCGCATTAATTCCACTGAAAATAATCTTGCGAAACACAAAACTGGGCTACCAACACTCCAGCCGAAATGACAAGATAAACTGTCTACTATACATGGATGACTTAAAGCTGTATGCGAAAAGCCCCACTGAACTTGAATCAATACTCAACACAGTTCAACTGTTCAGCAGCAACATGAACAGAATGAACTTTGGACTTGAAAAATGTGCTATACTATGCATGCAGCAAGGAAAAATGAAAAAAATTGAAGGAATAGAACTGGAAAATGGAAGTATCGTGAAAGCATTAGTAAAGGATGACAGTTACAAATACCTAAGCATATTGGAAGCAGATAATATTTTCAATGGATAAGTCAAAGAGTCAGTGCAAAAGGAATACATCAGGAAGGTCCGCAAAATATTAAAATCAAAACTGAATGCTGGAAACATAATTAAAGCCATTAATACATGGGCAGTTCCAATGATATGCTACCCAGCTCATCAACTGGACTGTTGCTGAACTGGAAAACCTGGACCGCAAAACACGTACACTTTTGAATTCGTACCACGCTTTACAGTAGTGAGTTCCTACCGGTTCTGTCTGGTTCTTAGAACTGGTAGTAAATGCGGCAGGGGGCTCCACCCACCTGCCTGGACGCCATCATGGACGCTCTGCGCATGTGCAGAAGCACTGCATGTGAGCATGCGCTTGCATGCACTTGTGCACACTCTCATTACGAGCCAGTAATGAAGGTAAGTAGAACACACTCCTGACGCTTTACACCCACGAAGCGACATCGACAGGTTGTACCTGCCAAGAAAAATAGGGGGCAGAGGACTATTGCAAATCCATCAAACTGTAGAAGAAGA
>JANHFK010008843.1:51581-66050 GCA_036250565.1 Sibynophis collaris | reverse complement strand
GATCATGTGCATTTCTGTAGATATGTAGTGATCTCTCATATATAGCGCAACTCCACCTCCTCTTTTTTTGTTGATCTGTTTCTTTTGAACAATTTGTATCCATCCATCAGTACATTCCAGTCATGGGTTTCATCCCACCAGGTTTCTGTAATGGCAATTATGTCATACCTACCCTAGTGTACTATTCCTTCTTTTTCACCCTGTTTGTTTCCCAAGCTTTGACCATTTGTATATAAGCATTTAAGACTTTTCTGTCTGTACATGGGTATGGTTCGTGCATCTCCTAATTGTTTGAGTTTTTCTTTTTTCCTATCACTCCCTACCTCATTGTTTGATTTGTTTTCTTGGAATTTGTGATTGGTTTTGTGTTCTAGAGATTCTAGAGCTTGGTCACCCTCACCCCTCAATTTAAAGCTTAAAGTTCTGATGAGTTGGCCAGTCCAATAATCCATGACATACATAGATCTAATGACAAAAATCTGCATCCCATACACAGCACCGCTGGTGAGATTTAGATTATCTGTATTTGTTCATTGTTATGTTCACCAGCAACGCAACACTGTTTATTTTGTATTTGGGTTTTTATTGTATGGGTTAATTTTTTCCCAGTTTCACCATCCTATTCCTTTAAAAAGCATCTACATCTAGGCACACGGTCTGTTTTGTTGGCGAATAGGTGGATTTAGCTGCATGTCAAGTTGCACACAAAGTAACGTGTAGCGAGGACAGAACACTGAACAAGTATCTCCTTGGTTTGATGGATGATAGTGGACATCAGGAATAGTACTGTTTTACTTGCCTTCCACTTATTGTAATTCCTATAGTATTGCCAAGTATGCCTATTAAATTTTTGAGCATGAATGGATATTTTTAATACAGTCTGCAACTACTTTTCCCTTTCTGTTGTTTCTGTTCTTTTTCAACAAATTCAAGAGAAATTATTTCAGTTGCTGTCTTTGCATATAAATTTATACATGTAAATTTTATCCTTCACTTGCTATACACGGCTCTTTCCACCAGATTTGTGCTACACTTATTAAATCAAAATGCCTTCCTCTATGTGAGATTTAAATAAGATAAGAGTTATCTTATTTATTTCTTATACTTAGTGCATCAGTGTAGTCCATGAAGGCCATGAACTTTGAGCTATTTTTCTTCCTGATACTTATTTGAGTGATTTAAAAGGCCCATTGCTACTTTCTTCCATAATGTAGAGGTTATCTGAAGCCCTTATTTCAAGATATTTATCTCAAGCCTATATAGGATTCCATTTATAGCCTGATTAAAGACATCATTTCTGGTGTAAAAATTTTGGTAGTTTTTGTAAGGCACAACCAGCAATCCATCATCTATAACTCAAACACTGGATCTAGAAATGATATCTTAAGCAGAATTTCATTTGCTATATTTGTCTTTTTCTTTCTGAATTTTCTTCCATGATGCTGGAAAAATAGAAGTATATATGAATGCCCAGCATTCAGAACAAGTCACAATGATTTTGAAATGATGACACATATATCATGATGTCATTGTGCAAATGGCATTATTATGCAAAGAAGCCATGATGTGCCATGGAAGTTTGTAAGATTTGCTTACTAACTTACTTACTGGACTTATATGATTTTCTATCTGATATGATGGGTCTAGGCAGTTCATACCAATTCACCTAAAGCATAGCAATAAGTTTTGTCCTTTATATCATGATGTTGTGATACATGTGTCACAATTTGCCCTGGTTTTGTTTCCCCTATGGATATTTATTTTCCTTCCTAGTTCTTCACAATTGAGGATAATATAGTCATTGCTATTATTTATCCCTGGGTGGCATAACAGGATGTATGATTACCTGGGGACTTTAAAATCTTGGAAGTTGTTTTGACATAACTGATCTTTGCTTTTGAGTATAGCATATATCACAAGCTAATAGGTTCAACCAACAATTATTGTTTTTTCTTGTGTACAGTTGTCTTAATTTCTCATGTACTGTCACAATAATTTTAATTCAGCTACATTCACTCTGTTCTTATTTACAATCTCTGGTTCTTCAACATTTTCTTTTTTACAAATGAAGATTGTGAACCCATACCTCTTGCAAGAACTGAAAGCTTTTTCTAGAGATACCAGATATTTTTTTAGAATTGTTCCTTTATTGAATTTCAATGTTTATATAATTTTGGTAGATTTGTTGTTTTATTTGATTCTCTTTGCTTTATTTTATTTTCTCTATGCAGAATTCCTGCATTTTTAAGGTTTTAAGGGTTTTAAGGGTTTTTTAATAAGGTTTTAATAGGGGATTTTAAATGTTTTAAAATTTTAGAACAGACGATTTGTTTAATTATTTTAAAATATTTTAAAATTTATATTTATCTATTTATGTATTTATAATACTGTTTTAATTATGTCTGTTCACCGCCCTGAGTCCCGGAAGGGAGAAGGGCGGTATATAAATTCAAATAAACTAAACTAAACTAAACTGTATCCTAATATTACATTTGTGACCATTGTATGTTAAACTCTATTTTTGCTTACAGCGACTGATATAGCATTAGCAGGAGGTAATGATTTAAAGATGTTCTGAGTATGAAATTAATTTGCAGGAATACTATCTGGGGGGAAAAGGAATTTTCACCATTTTCACTGTGTTGTTCTTCATTCTTGAATAAACAAAATTTCAGTTTCATATTAAATTCGGCCCTTTGATTAATAGTGATGAAGAAAAATGCAAATGAGGCAGAAAATCAAGAGTCAGTTTTAGGCTGTAATCCTGTACATACTTACCTGATAGCAATTCCTACCAAGCATTATCTCTTTACTTCCTATCCTCTCAGGAAATGGGAGATGCAGTTTCCAACATGTTCTGACAAAGCAGATATAATTGTGATGGCTGTGGCATTTTGTGTATACCTCAGGCAATTAAATATAGAAAAAGTTAAAAAAAAGAAGAAGTAATATTTTGGGGATAATTTCCAATAACTGTCATGGGAAATATATGAAGTGAGAACTTGATCTGTAGGTGCCATTTGTTAGTTGAAAATAATGAAACACACCTCTATTTTAATGAACTCTTTAAACATCTGTACTTTTTCAAATTAGCTTTAATGTACAGGGTAAAAAAAGTACACAAAATGTTAAAAGAATGGAAGAAAAGATATAGTAAAAAGGGAACACAAAAACATTAGATGGTATATTTAATTTAATAATTAAAAATTATTCAACCAGAGGTGGTATTCAGCAGGTTCTGACCAGTTCTGGAGAACTGGTAGCAAAAATTTTGAGTAGTTTGGAGAACCAGTAAATACCACGTCTGACTGCCCCTGCCCCTATCTAGTCTCTGCCTCCCGAGTCCCAGCTGATCAGGAGGAAATGTAGATTTTGCAGTAACCTTCCCCTGGAGTGGGGAGGGAATGGAGATTTTACGGTATCCTGCCCCTGCCAAGCACACCAAGCCACACCTACCAAGTCATGCCATGCCCTCAAGCCACGCCCACAGAACCAGCAGTAAAAAAAATTTGAATTCCATCACTGGATTCAACCCATTTTTTAAATTTAACATTAAACCTTGGAATAGAAGTAATGTTGAATCATCATCTCATAGTTCTGATGGCTACCTGGTTCATAAACCAAAAATGAACACATATAAGTTACAGAGGTTTATAAATTTGCACATTGACGTGTACTTTTTTTTGCTACCTACCTCCTGTGTTTAATAAATCCGTAATTCTTAATATCATGGTAAATTTAAAATCCTTGTAAAATTATTGATATATCATTCAACAGTACATTCACATCTTTAAACCATAATGATTTTTGTAATCTTTTATTAAGAAATTTGTGGATAACCAAAATTAAGTAGCTATGGGACAAGCCCAGGTCATATCACTGAATCAGAGAATCAGTGATCATGGTTTTATTTCCCTTGTGCATTAATACTCACATGAATTTTCCTCTGGGGTCTTCATGTCCAGTTCATGCAACTCTAATGACCACTTCCTTTGAATGTAAAGACAAGCAAAATAGGAGTCACATTCGTTTGCTTTTAAAATCATATTGTTAACATTTTTCCACTTGAGAGTAAGCATTGCCTCCATTGCTTTCCTCTTCTTGTCAACATATTTGGGGGAAGAAAGCCTTCTTTTTGGGTTTTGCCTCTCAGCTCATTGTCTCCTTCTGACTTCTTAACTTCCTTCCAGTGTTGGGTTCCTACTGGTTCGCTCTGGATCCTGCGAACCAGTAGTAGCGGTGGGGGGAGGCTCTGCCCACCCGCCAGGATGTCATCTTGGATGCTTTGTGCATGTGCAGAAGCACCATGCATGAATGAAGCAAGCACATGCATGCTCCCATTGCGAACTGGTAGCAAAGGTAAGTGGAACCTACCACTACTTCATTCATATATTTTTGAGCTAATGTTTTGTAGAATTCCTTTCAATGTGTTTTCCCGCCTTACTGTGATGAATTCCGTCTTTGCAAAGCAGCCCATCTTTCATGGTTTGTACCATCATTGAAAAATCCAAATCTCTGTTGCTTGTGTCAACATTGGCATTCTCTCTTGCTGAGCTTGCAACTGGTTTGCCTGAAAACATAGTCTCAGACAGAAAGAGACAGCGCTACAATATTCCAATATTCTGGAAGGTTAATGGCTGTGAAAGGACGCAATGTCTACCAGTCTGATTCCTTGTAAAGAGGCCGTTACAGTCATTTTATTAATATACAGTGGGAGTCATTTTAAGAGAACATCCATAACAAACTTTCAAAATTCCATCCAAAAATGTGCCTCTCCCTGCACTAGAAAGATAGAAAACATATATCAAGATATTCAAGTGTTTACTTTTTGTAGGATTTACATTAATATCATAGATGATTAAAACATCAGAAAAAAATCAAACTAGGATGACTTGATAAGATCATGGATGAACCAAAATGCTGAGCGTGTGATTTTTCTAGTTCACAGTCATTTATCTGTGTACCTTAGTATTCAACTGCTTTGAAACTCATGAAATTTGATATTCAACACACTTTGATGCGAAAGTTTTGTCCCGGTACTCATCGCTTGTTCGGTACTCAAGCTAGAACTTGTCAATGTTGGCTGCCTTGTGACAGATTACATTATTTTTATGGGAAATATTTGTTTGGTACTCATCATTTTTGGTACCTATCGCACCTCCCTGAATCAATTAATGATGAGTACCAAGGTACCACTGTACACTTTTTCTGTTTGTAGTATTGATTGATACATTGAGTTAACATTATAGTCTTAAATATCTGACATAATTGATAGCATAATTTCTTTGAGGAATAAAGAAACAAAGACTTAAGACAACTTCCACATAGAATTATTGAGCCGGGGTGGCACAGTAGTTAGAATACAATACTGCACGTTATTTCTGCTGACTTCTGGCAGTTCAAGTCTCACCAGCTCAAGGTTGACTCAGCATTCCATCCTTCTGAGGTTGGTAAAATGAGGACCCAGATTGTTAGGAGCAATATGCTGACTCTGTAAACCACTTAGAGACGGCTGTAAAGCACCGTGAAGCGGTATATAAGTCTAAGTGCTATTGCTATTTCATGGTATGGTTTCAAATATATTAAAAAGGGAGTAAAAATTGCTGATTAATAACATTTAGAACTAACCCTTAATTTTGCCTGGACTAAAGAATCCATTCTGTAAAATAGTTTGGATTAACTATAGTTTCTAATCCCAGAACCATGTCTCAGAATCATGCCAAATTTTAAAATATTAGAATCATAAGACCATCAAAATACAAAATGCAGAAATAAAGTCATCTACAACTAAGTTCTCAGACAATTCTCCTAGGCCAAAATAAAGTCTTTTGGAAACACACACTATTATAAAATTATAAGTGGATGTTTCCAATACTTGCCAGATGCCAGTTCCACCTCTCCAAATATGCTGTATCAGACTTCAGTTTCCATGGTCCATAGCTGTTACCTCCAGAGTGCTTACTGCAATACGCTGGATGCATTCAAGTTTTTAAAAAAGATTAGGGTATGTGTACTTTCAATTTGGAGGTACCACCAGCCCCTTTAAAAACAAAGAACATCTCCATCTGGAAGTGTTAACTTTCCAGCTATCATCTGGAAGAACAGATTTTATGGGCAGAATGCCTGCCACATTGTCAATCCAAAATCACACATTCTTGGAAATCAGCCGGTGTTTAATCATATGTTTTAATTTCAAGCCCCAATCTCTATTTTGACATTGCATTCCAAGCATGCCTTTGTGAAAGGTACAGTTGTTTCCCTTCAGCAAGAATTTCTGTCTATCCCTGAATAGCACCAGGCCGGAATGTATGTGCTATTATATAGATGTTTTTCTTTAAAAGTTTACATATTAGCCACTAATATTAATTGCATGGCAGTTTTGAACTTTCTCCTGTATTCAGTATGTCTGAAATGTGTTATTTCAAAAGTGGATCAGCATGCTAAGTAATAATTGTCCCTTTCCATAGTTTATGCTGATGTTTCTGAAAATGAGATTTTCCTCTCATTTTATTTGGCATTTATGATTTTAGTATTCTTAGATGGAGATATTCTTTGTTTCTAAAAGGGTTGATGGGACCTCCAAATTGAAAGTGCCTATACGCAAACATACACCCATGCACACACAAACTAAGCAATCTATCATTTCAGAGACATTCCTTTACTACATTCTTCAGTGCCTTCCACAAAAGTTCTTAAAAATTCAGGGAGATATACAGAGAGGTTTTTATCTGTCTTGAAAATAGCCCATGTTGAACTGTATAACACAGTCAAATATCAGGAGTAGACCACATGAAATGTTTTTTTAACATTCTGTATGATGTCACAAATGCTTTATGGTGATTTTTATGTCATAAAGTGTTTTATACAATTTGCCAAATTTCAGGCCCGTGAGAATCATGTGTCCTGGATTTTGCACACATTCTGTAAATTAGCCCATTTGAGGTACCTTGGTTTAAAATGTTTTGCCCTATGGTGCATTGTTTCACCCAATTAAAGGTTATAAACATGAAAAAATTAGTAGTATTTAGATACATTGCATGCATATATAGTAGATATTCTTTTTTTTCTTTCTCTCTCTCTCTCTCTCTCTCTCTCTCTCTCTCTCTCTCTCCACCTCCATACACTTCACATGGCAAGAGCAGCACTGTTCTCTGGCAGACAAAATCAAGAACAAGAAAATAAATGTTTTTTTCCTGCTAGATTTTCTTGGCTGTCCTAAGAAGGATATATTGGGCAATTAAATGTGTGACACCAGAGTTTCTCTATAATAATATGGTTTATCCAAGGGTGATGGCATTCAGAAATAGTAGTATCAAAGCTATTATTCTTTTGTGATGTCTGAAAAGGCCTTGGGGTATAAGTTCATGTAATTAAGAGACGGGCAGTGATAATGTTGGTATGGCTAGCCAATTCTCCAAAGAAAAATGCAAATTTTCAGGAGACTTAATATGCTTCTATGCACCTGAAACCAGCATAGAGAACTTTGGAAAGTTTCACAGTATATCTGTAGGTTCTTTCCAAAAATAATTATTATGGAAGCTTGTGGTTTTGTAAAATACTTCCATGGCTGGGATAAACAGACAGCATTTATTTATCAGGGAAAAAAACCCATCCAGGATGTAGACACATGGGAGCTATGGAAGATGAATACTTGGGATTGCACCTAGGGATACCATTCTACTTAGTTATAATAACTCCATTTTGTCTTCAAACTTGGAAGTCACTTACTCAGAAAGTTAAGGTACCCACACAGAAAGTTAATGTGGCTAATTTAATAGCCAAGCATTAGCTACTGCTATTGAAAATAGAATTCCTCCAAAGCTAACTACTAATTGTACGATCTCAAATAAAAGACTTCTGTGTTTCTTAGTAATGAAGGCATAAATAAAACTGACTAGATGCTTATAGCAACCAGGATAAATTCTTTTCCTGTATTTCCTTGTATTTGAACTGTCCGAATAAGCTTGCTTGATCCTGTATTTATAAACTTTGGTTTTGCCCAAAGAAAATTGCCAAACATTTTTTGTGTGTGTTTGACTAGACTATAGAGGCTTAATAAAGGTATTGGAGACTTCAAGAATTGTATCCTGATTGAGTAGAAGAGCAGACCTGAACTTTGTCAGTCAGGTGACTGAAAAGGGGGGAAAATGCTGAGGGAACTAAAGAATTTATCCAACAATGCAATCAATTTCATTTTGTACACATGCTTGTGGTCCTCTCATAAAGTAAGTTGACATTTGGATTTGGCAACCTGCTTTGGGGTATGGTCCTTCTGTTTAAGTTTTTAAAATTAATTTTATAAAAGAATAATTCAGATGTGGTCTGCATGAAGAAAGAATTCTGCAGACACGGAGGTGCTTGTTCCCTTCTAGAGATTTCTACCATTAAAGGTATAGCAAAAAGATATAGCATTAAAGATATGAGCAAGAGGTTAACTACTCCTGATCCTGGGTCTTCCTTGTGACTTTTTTTTGGTGTGTCTTTGTGCCTTTATTTCTTTGTGAGTGAGTATATGCGTGTGTGTTTTATTAAAGTTATTTTCACATAATTAAAAGATAAACACAAAGCAATATAGAAAAAGATATAAGGAACAAAAAGAAAAAGGTGTTGAGAACAATAAAAAATGAAAAGAAGGAATAGAAGACAAAAAGACACAATCTATTTTACAACAGCTATAAATATACATGAAATCATTTTAACCCCTCAAAATTACATACCATGGTTCCCTTCTCCCTGTATCCAATTTATATTAATTGATAAATCCAGAAATCGCCAGTTTATTTTTACCAATTTTCATCAAAATATCCAGTAAAAGTAGCTATTGTTCCCTGTCTAATCCATTTAGCCTTTTCTGCAAGTTTTTTCCATGGAAAGGTCAAACTTTCTAAGGATAAACATATTGACTTTAAAAAATCGAGAATATTTGCATTTCAACTGATTATAGTTGTTACATCTTAACGTAATAAGGTTTTAATTTAATTTATATAATAAAACTACATATTAACAGATTAAGGGCATAAGCAAATAGAAGGAAGGCTTGAATAAACAGCAAGAATAAAAGCTGATTTATGACTGAGCGTGTGCCACATGTTTCTCAGGTGACATCACAGCTTAATGATGAAAATTTCTGGAGTAGAGCAGTAAGATCAAAGCATATGAATATATAGATCTTTTGATCTTAGTGGAATATGTACACTTGAATAGGTAATAGCTTGCCTCTAGATGGTGCTGTATAGTCAGAAATTTAGAGAAATTGAAGAATACATTTTTCTACAGATGATTTAAATTGACCTGTTATTCTAGCATGCTCTTCCAGACACGTATTGACCTCCCTATTTACATCATAGTCTACAAAGACTATGACATACATGCTTCCTATCAACAGTGAGAAGAATTAAGGGCTTCATTGTTAGTGGACTTAAACAGAGAATCCGTTTATCTTTAACTGAGGCTGATGTCAGACTTTATGTTTTAAATTATGGAACTCAATAGCCAAAACCTCTTGTTTATGAGTAGAAAATATTCTTTAAATCTGATTATTATGCTACAGAAGCTTTTATTATGATATTATTATTATGGTTCATTACTCAGTCAGCTGGATGATAAGACTGGATTTGGCATTTTTATCTAACTAGCGAGTCCTTTTCAAGGACCTGGGATAGGCAGATGTGGACGTTTGATGATGTTACAGATGTTGCAGGATGTAAGATGTTCTGTGTACAGCTGCCTTTTGCAATTGACTGATGGTGAATTTGTCAATGTTGATGGTGTTCAAAGGGTGCTCCAGTTGTTTTGGGATTGCACCCAGGATGCTTCGTACTATTGGTACTACTTTTGCTTGCTTTTACCATCGTCGGTCTATTTCTATTTGCAGGTCTTTGTACTTTGTTATCTTCTCCACTTCTTTCTTGTCTATTCTGCTTTCTCCAGGCGTGGCTTGGTGGTCATATGACCGGGAAGGCGTGGCTTGGTGGTCATGTGTCTGGGTGGGCGTGGGTGCACAACAGACTCACACACAATGTAAAAGCAGCTAGACTTCACACAAAATGGCCCCTGCAACAAGCAGGAACCTCACAATCAGGCACAGCTGATTGTTTTATACCTGATTGGTAGTAAAAAAAATGCTAAAAAAAAAAGTTAAAAAAAAGGTCCGACATTACCCAGCACAGCTGATTGTTAAACAGCTGATCTTCGGAACTTTTAAAAAAACTTTTTAAAGCCTTTTTTTACTATGTGTTAGGTGAATAGGTAGTAAAAAAATGCTTTAAAAAAGTGCCAACGATCACGTGGCATGCTGATTGGCTTACTTTTTAAAGCACTTTTTTATTACCGGTTTGGGCTAACAGTAACAATTATTACTAGCGTTTCAGGAGAACCGGCCTGAACCGGTAGCATTTCACCCCTAGATGGAAGGCATAACTAAAGAAATATTGCAGAAAAACAGAATATCTTTCCTTGATTCACATAGGCTTGTGTGATTCACACAGGCTTTACTTATCTAATTGTAGTCTCATTTAAAAAATACACTATAATAAGCTGTGATTAGATTTGGTTAAGCATGCTGTGTGTATCCAGCCATTGTGGTCTGTAGATCATGATTTATTTCTTAACATATCTTTCAAGTTAGTCTTAACTCTTAATGATGCCTGGACATGTCCCTTTAGATTTGTTGGCAATGTTTTGGAAGTACGTGGTTTGCCACTGCCTCCTTCCTAGGGCTGAGGGTGACTGCCGCAAGCTGGCTTTCTGCGTAAGGTAGTACTTAGAACTCACAGTCTCTTGGTTTGTAGCCCTATGTCTTAACCGCTACACTAAACTGGTTCTCTTATTCGTATAACTATTTAAACTATTTAAATGCTACTAAACTGCTTTCTGAGAAATGGAATTTTCTGGAAGAAAAGGGGCAAAGGCCTGTGATAGACACTAGTCATAGCTGTTTGAACAATATTGGAAAAAAATATTTTGTAATATCCCCAGATATTCATCAATACCAGTTGGAAGTATACCTGGAAGTTAGAGTATACCGGTAGGCAGGTGCTTCATGCAATTATCCCATACAATTAGGAATTCCAAATAATTAGAATCAAACATGCTCAATTTAATCCATGAATATACTTCTTCAGCCAATGTAGAATATGTTCAGTTGTCTGTGCATGTTTTGAATATAAAGGGAAATCATATCTAATGAAGGTAAGTTTAAGGACCAATCTTATATTAAATGTTGTTTATTAAACAAGAAAAGACCCAAATATATTCAAGGATAAAACTCAATTTAATCAGGAAGAAAAAAAAATGGTAGCCAGAGTTACCTTTATTCAGACTCAAATTTTAATACTGTAGCTTTCCCCAGTTTCTTTTGAATTTTTGATGAGATCATGACTGAAATGTGACAAGGCTTTAAGGATTTGTTTATAGATAAGAGATGAGATATGAGAAGAAAAGACTATATGTTATATTTTAATAGAAAGTGATAAGTTACTAAAATTGTTTACATGTGTTTTGATGAAGGGGGAAGTTACTTCTTTATTTATTTGTTTTGTTTACTATATTCTTATTTTTTTCTTCCATTTTTATTTTTCTTTCTATATTTTTCTTTTTATTCTTTTATTCTTTGGTTTGTATTTTTTTTAAAATGATGTCCTTTCATGTTCTAATATCACATCAGAAAATATTGTCTTAAAGAAATGTTTATTTGATATTCTAGTGCCCTTTCAAAGTATTGAATGCTAGCAAGCCCAGTAGACAATTTTTTTTGTCTTAAATAGTCCTTTACAGAAATTATGTTTAAGACTATGAGTATGGGAAAGTTTTCCAGTCTTCAGTCACATTTATAGTCAACTTGAATGCAATCTAGTTACATAAGCATTTAAATTCAGGCATTTGCAGTTAATGAAGTTGTTTTTCTTTTTGAAGACTGTATTAAGAACAGTCTTTCCCTTCACAGAAATTCCATTTTTACTAGGAACACAAAATCTGTCTCTGATTATAATTTGTTTTTGTTCAAGACAATCAAAGAGAGCACCAGTGCTTCTCTCTTTAAAAAGGACAACAGAGTCAGCCGTCATCATCTAACTGGACTTCATCATTGGTTTTTTCCTTGTGGTTCATGCTCTGAAAAGAATTCAGCATCTCAGGTCACCCAAGTGCTAATTGAGGTCTTGAGGAATTGAAGCTGTTTAAAGCCCCCCCCCCTTTCCCCCTTCATTATTAATCTGAGTAAATGCAGAATAAATTTCCTCATGTGCTTATATTGCCTCAACAGCTAACCTTGAGGTATATAGCACAAATAAGTAACATTTACTTAATTCCAATATTATCCTTTTAATAAGGTGCAATGAGCAGTAATAGCTTTTCCCCCCCTCACTAATTTAAAGGAAAGGGAAGCCAGCCCATGGATTTATTTATTTTTATTTTGACGTCATGTTTTTCATGTCCCTAAGAACTTATTTTATTATGGTAGATCACAACCATAAAAATTTCAAAATGATGGATGTAGACATTTGCTATATAGGTATAACACATTATTTCTTTCTTTTTCTCAATATTTCACAAGTTTATAAGCACATGAGCCATGGCAGTGCAGTGGTTAGAGTGCAGTACTGCAGGCTACTTCTGTTGACTACCATCTGCCTGCAATTTGGCAGTTCAAATCTCACCAGGCTCAAGGCTGACTCAGCTTCCATCCTTCTGAGGTGGGTAAAATGAGGACCCAAATTGTTGGGGGCAATATGCTAACTTTGTAAGCCACTTAGAGAAGGCTGTAAAGCACTGTAAAGTGGTATATAAGTCTAAGTGCTATTGCTAGTAGCTGACGTAAAATACCACTCCTGAAATTGTTGAGGAAGTCAGGTGATAAGAGATTCAGCATAACTGCTTGATGGATTTTCTCATATTATCTGCTTAAAAGTGTGCAGGGTGTTACTATTTCTGTACCAGGAGATTCCCTGTTCATTTACTGAGTGATAAGATAAAATAAAACAAAAAGAGGCCATTTTTTTTTGCTGTTGTGCCCCCCTCCCCCCAAAAAAAATTACAGCCAAAGGGCCACAGGTTGGGAAAGGCTATCGTAGGAGATAATTTATTACCTCTTCCAGGTAGAAACGAATGTGTTTCCTTATTTTCAAAGGCTGAAATATCTATTTATAATGTTTTTGTCTCTTGTGTACATTTAAACCATGAGCATAAAAAATGAACTTTTATGTATTGACTTTATAGATACGTCTTGCTGTTAGTGAACTTCTTCAATTGAAACAGCAAGGACCCGTTCTGTGTAGCTGAAGAAATGAAAACCTACTATCTGTAGTGAGATCCCAAAGTATATATTTGAAGTTTAAGAAGGTGGGTTTTTTTCACTATAATGTCTTCAGTAACAATTCTTCTTTTATACTCCCAAAAGAAATTGGCATACAATATAAGGTTGAAAAAGTTTCCCTTGGCTGTCATCTATTATATCTAAGAGCTATTTATTTTTTTTAAATCATTCAATACCAAGGATAATAATAGTATATGTATAAGATAGTAACTGAACCATAATATTGCAATGATAGTTGCTATATTCTGTTGTATTCATTTCCTATAACTAAGGAGAAATTTCCTGACAGTTAGAACAATTATTGCCTCCAGCATTGTGGGTACTCCAATGCTGGTGGTTTTTAACAAGAGATTTGTCTGAAATGGTATCAGGTTTCCTACTTGAGCAGGAGGGTTGGGCTAGAAGACCTCCAAGGTCCTTTCCAACTCTATTATTCTGTTATTATTTTAAAACATTTAAAAAATATATTTTTTACTCCAAGACATTAAATTTATAGAAAATGGGGAACTATATTTTAATCTAATTTGTAGATTACATTATTTTACTCTAGCTGCCTTGCTCAGTTTCTTGTGAACTGCTCATCCCATTGCTTTGTATTCTTGAAAAGAAACCATAGGTTTAACAAATCCAATCTATTCATGTTCTCAGCAGAGGTCTTTCCTATTCCACTATATAGAGAGCTTTGAACCTTTTGGATTGTCTATTGTTTTAATTAAACATTTTAAAAGAGAAAAAGGGGCAATCAAAATAAAGAGAAAAAAAGAAAAAAGAGCAAATGCAAAATGATTAAATGAGAAATTTACAAATATCGTAAAACTCAATATATTATATAAGAGTTTACAGTATAGTATCAGTTAGGTTTCATATAGTGAAGTGTCTTATGTCATTTAAAAAACTGCAGCTAATATTACCTCAGGAAGCCAAGCTTTCTTAGCAGTGGCACAGTGCTTGTATGAACGGCCAACAATATTATATTCTATAAACTCTTCTTTATATTATTTTGAAATAGCTTTATTTCATTTACATTTCATTTCTTTTATAACATATTTAAACATGTCAGTCAATATTTAATTTAATTTAATTTTTAATTTAATTTAATTTCTATACCGCCCTTCTCCTTTGCAGGACTCAGGGCGGTTTCCAGTCATATTAAAAGA
>JANHFK010008837.1:19163-31722 GCA_036250565.1 Sibynophis collaris | reverse complement strand
ATTTCAATGGTGGGTTGCTACCGGTTCGCACCAGTTCTCATGGACCGTTGGCGGAAATTTGGCCAAGGTTGCAGAACCGGTTGGCTGGACACGCCCCCAAACCGGTCTCCCAGTTGTCGGTCGCAATGCCCACAGAACCCACCCTTGACGTATTTGTATTTGAAATGACAATTCGTCAAGGCGCAGGACAGTGTGGCGAGACACGATTATGAGATGCATGCGCTCTGCACCGAAGAATTGTTCGAGAGAGTGTGTTGCGCGCAAGTGGCTTTGTTTACACTGAATAAAATGTTTCTTTTATTTACAATTTTTTTTCTTCAACTTATTTGTGTTTTCATTGTAAAAAAGTTGGTCACCTTAATAATATATCTCTTCTGATCTGATGGGATCCATCTCATGATACTTGTGGGTCTGTGCCCATAAAAACAATTTTGTGGTAGGTCTTCTTAGTGCAATAGTCATCCATTACTGAAGACGTTTATGCCAGTTGACACATTAAAAACCTATTCATATCTCTTGGCATTATCTGGCTTAGGACATTAAGAAGTTTTATGCTGCATGTAGTTATATCTGGTTTTATTTGTTAATTTTATATCTTTATCAGTATTTTCTTATACATTTGTTGTTTTAAATTGGGCTGAAGGGCAAAATACCTTTAGCAAAAATAAATCAATTCCTAGATTGCTTCACGCTCTTGGAAGATGTAAATATATAGATAAATACCTTACCTTCACAGAGAAAGAAGTATTTTTAAAGAAATTTAATCTAGGGGCTACCTCCCTGGAGTTTAGCTTTCTGTTTTCCCATACAGTGTTTATTCCTGCAATCCCATCAGAACAATGGTACAATCCAGAAGCAATAGTCTGCAGGCATTAATGTATTGCAAATGTATTCTAATGGTTTAAAAGCTGGTTTAATGTTATACTAGCAAACAGTCAGCACTAAAGCAATATATAGTTGCATTCTGTAGGTTTTCCTCTTTGGAATTATAATTTTTAAATGTTGCTGGTATCATATACTTCGGACAGAAACAGTACAGCTGTGTTGTACTGCTCTACTTTGAAAGATTTGTTTTGTTTTCACAAAACTTCTTTCTGCAAATATCTTTGATGTAGAATGCCCCAAATATTTAAGAAATGATTATAGAGATTTCCTTACCTTAAGCTCTTCAGCATCAATATATCCACTATGGTCACTATCATACTTTCGCCATGTCTGGAATTAAAAAAAACAGCAAGTTGCATACATCCATATGCAAAGTTTTACACCTTGTCAATGCAGATTTTTACAAGACTAAATTTATGGCGATTACCTGCATGAAATCTTCACTAGACTTCAGTTGCTGGCATCTAAAGAATAATAGGAAGTTTTCTTCTGTTGGCAGTATCTGAGCAAGCTGGACAAAAGAAATTAACTTTGATTTAGAATTATTCTTCTAAGTAGAATAAAATATAAATTACTGCACTATGTTTCCAGAAGGAAATAAGAAACATTTTCATACAACTGTTTAGTAGTTTGTAAATACCGAGTACAATTCATAAATAATTTCTTCTATATTCAGCACACTGAATGATCACATCACTAAACCGGAAGTATAAATGAGATGAGTCCTAGTGTGATTGATTTTGTTTTAGCTTGGTGCAATATGTGTATTTAGCTTTTACATTTTATAAGTGGCTAGCAGTGATATGTAAGCTAGGCAAGAGTCTTCAGCTTGTTGATCCAACCTGCACATTTATATAAGACATTTAAATCAGTAATTTGCCTTACTAAATTTCTCCAATTTTCAAATGGCTGATTATCATATGCTAATGAAATCTTAATGTTGTAAAGATGTTTCATTATTAAGAGAAGCAAAATAACTTTTAATATGGATTTGGAGAGGAGAAAAGGATCTTCCAACTACCTAGATAATTTTTGTTTTTAAAAGTTGGGGTCTTTTCCACTCATATTTTCAAATTTCAATAAGCTTCAGATAAAGAAGGAAGGAAGAATGATAGGTTCTACATTGTATTCCACAATTTCCTTTAAATTATACCATTTAAGGGGTAAAGTACAGTTTCCTAAAAAAAAACAGTGGGAGGAAGAAACAAGAAATTGACTTTTTAACAGTGGAAAAACGAGGAAAGGATGGATGAGGTGAACATCATCTAGAAAAATCAGTAACAGGAGTCTGAGAAGAAAGAAGTTGTGCATTCAAGATCTTTTCAGAGCAGTATTTGCCTTTGGCTTATTTTCTTGTAGTGCCATCCAAGGAATGTTCTACTTTCAAAATAATCTATCAATTATTTCAATTCAATATAGAAAACAAAGTCAAAATGAAATGTGAAGAGTAATGTTAATATTTTGAGCTTTCCCCCATATTGTAGTTACTAAGCCATTGACCTCAGTGGACAAAATGATAGCCCTATCTGGGTGGAAATTACACTAACATAAGATATAATGAGAAGAAAACTGGCAACAGAATGAATGAACATTCTTCTAATGAGCATCTTTGAATCTTAAAAGTCCTTGCTCATCTCCAGGACTCCAATCTTTTGATATTTTATTATTAGGTCAACTGCTAGGCTAGATCTGGTAGAAGATTCAGAGTCAGTGTGGCTAGAGAAATAGTGTATTGCAGACTATAATGAAGCTGTACAAAACAGTAAGTAAGTACATCTTTTACATACAGTAAGTATGTACTTACATGGCAGTAAGTATATCTTTTACATACTGTGGCTTCAATTCACTTCTTCCTGCAATTAACCCATGAATTAACAGATTCTTGATAAGATGCTTAGTGGCCTTGAAATCAAGCAGTTACAATTCCTGCCCTTGGAACTGCTGGCTTCAGGTCTAGATCAAATCATCCAGTGACCCTATTTTAATATTGTGAATATTTTCTGTAACAAATATTTTTTTTGTGAGTGACTGGAAAATACCCCCCATAGTGAATTTGGATTTTTTTCAGGAGTTGATTTCCAGAAAAGTCACAGAATATTTGGTCAGCCGTTGGTCACTATTGTATGGCAGAGCCCAGAAACTTATTTTTCTTTCCGATGTTTTTAGACTCCAATTCCCATCAGCCTAACTGCTATGCCAACAGTTTCTGTGGTGCAACAGCTGCTGAAGGACTGTAGATTCCTTACTTTGTCGTGCAGCAATGACCAAAAGATGAAAGTTGCATTATCTGAAACAGATCCCCAAGAAGGGACACAAACTTTGTAAGATGGTCTATTTCAAACCATCTTATGGTCTTGAGAATATCATATGTCATGATGATTGCTGCCACCTGGATACACATCTAGCAAAAATGGTTTTTTTGCATCTTTCCATGGTTTATCAGAAAATAATTCTAATCCTCTTAAATATTCTCCTCTGGGTTTCTTTAAAGAATACACTTTTCTGTTTTTGCTTGAACAAAGCAAATCCCAAAGCAAGCTGTTATCCTTGATTGGGGAGCACAGATTTAAATTTAGGCTGATCAAGATATGATGAAAGCTTCAGTTGCACTAATATTTTGAAAGGGAGTAAATGCTATCAATCTATTTTCTTTTAGTTTATGATGAAATATGTCCTTGCTAAGTTGCATGAATGGCAAGTAGAGATAGTACAACTAAGAGTTCACAGTTTGCTCAGAGGTATTGATTGAATATATATCAGGACCAATTCAATCTACCACCACCCCAGTATTATTTTATAAAATCGTCTCAAGATGACATGCAAATAACAAATGAGTTCACTTCAGAATGAGAACATCCATATAGGAGGAAAATAGATGACATAAATGGTACTCCTTCCATTCCTCAAGACTAGAGAACTATAATTTGACTGGGCCACAAGACAAAATATGGCTGTATAATCTTGTACCTTAGTATTAGTAACCACTGTAAAATATACATGTATTACAGTATATGCATGTCACATATAACATCCTTACTCCACAAACTACCCTGGGTACCAATTTGTTTTTACGTCCAATTCAAGGTGTTGGTTATCACCTATAAAGCCCTACAAGGCACAAGGCCAGGTTACCTCCCGAACTGGCTTTGCCCAATCTCAGCAGCCAGTCTCACTTGATCAGGCAGGTAAGATATGCTACAGACCACATCAGTCAAAGAATTTTGACTGGTGGGGTCTAGGAAGAGAGACTTCTCTGCTGCTGCACCCTGCTTTGTGGAACACATTGTTCCCAGAGGTGGGGAAAGTACCCCAATCTCTTGGCCTTCCACAACCATAGGGATGGCTAATCCTTTGATAGCTCCTCCCTGCCTGTAATAATCCAATGCTAAATTGAATCCTAATTTTAGGATTTCCCCCTTTTTGATGTTTAATTGCATTATTCTATACTTTTGAAAATATTAACTCTAATTTAATTTTAATTTCTAATGTTAATTTTTATACATTGTTTATTAGCTATGTACAGTACCACCCACTTTGAGGGAGATATGAAATATAAATAAATATCATACTTTGTGTCTCTGCACAGCTATGAGTGCACAGCATGTAAATTAGTGCACAACAAGTAGCAATCTTACCTCTACAATTCCTATTTTTCCATCAGAACTCTTTGAAAAATGGTCCACAAACGTTTTCATTTCTGGGGTTAAACCCTGTAAATATAAAGCATATTGATTTTTTTTTTTTTAAGGCAAAGACAAAAAGGAAACAAGATCACAATCCCGGAAAGTTTGCCCAAATTCCAAAGCAACGAATCATTGCACTGCAGAGTAGACGGAGGCTGACTTCCAGACAGAGGTCGACCTGGTTAAAAAAGAAAAGGTGTAACTTAATTCATTAAGATATTAACATTAACATGAAGAGGCACCTTGGTAAAAAAAAAAGAAGAAAAATTAAGTTCATGGATGGCTGAAAAATGAGTTTATAAAGTGAAAAAAACCTGTTCGATTTTGATTAAATTTCAGATTAAGACTTAAATATGTAAAGAAATCTATGACTTAAAAACGAAGTCAGAATTCTTGCTCTGTCTACCGTGTTTCCCCGAAAATAAGACCCTGTCTTATATTTTTTTGGATCCTGAAATAAGCGCTTGGCTTCGCCTTATTGCCATGCGCTCAAAAGCCTGATTGGGCTTATTATCAGGGGATGTCTTATTTTGGGGGAAACAAGGTACTATAATGAATATTAGTCACTACTCTGTATTCTTGCCATTTTCACATTTCCAGGGTGTTCCCTATTCTTGAGAAAGTATGTGAAAAGCGTTCCAGAAAGGGAGATATACTCTTTACACTGAGTGTTCACTCCTTTAGTCATATGTACTCAATCAGGAGTATGCAGAAGATGGGTGACAATATCCATCCAGATGTACTTCTAAATGCACACAGCAACACAATAATGCAGGGAGAGTGGGTCAGCCCATTGCCAAATAACTCTCTCTTTTTTTACATAAACTAATCATGCCTATGACTAAAGACTGACAGAAGAAAACCATGAAACCATCAGCATAGCAGAACGTAATCAGAAGTGATTGCCCAGTTTCTTGGGAAAACATTTATTTCCTTTCTGTTCAGAATGGGGTCAGTGGGAAGGTTTAATCTGCACTCAGTTTGGTTGGTACACTGTAAAAGCTCATTTTCTGCCTTGGGGTGAATCTGTATTAAGCTATGCTACATTAAGCTAGTTAGTGTTCCCTATGATTTTTAGTGGGTTTGCTCTAGGCGTAACTATGTTTGGATCTGACATGTAGTTACAGTATTCGTTATTACCAATGAGCACCATATGTTGCATGTGAATGCTGACAATTCTCAGACAAAAAGAATTCAATTACACAGTACTGAATACTGAGAATATATGAATGCAGATAGCCAGATGTTGTTGCATGATGGTTCTAAGACCATCTAAGTATCACTTTACAATGAAATCTGTTCTAAATAAAGCTGCCTTTTGCAATTGACTGATAGTAATTTGTCAATGCTGATAATGTTCAAGTGGTGCTTCAGATGTTTTGGTGCTTATCACTATTGGTTCTACCTTTGCTTTCTTTTGCCATAGTTGTTCTACTTGTATTACATAGCCATTGCCATGTCTTGTTATCTGCTTTGCCCTCTAGGGTTGTTTTGTTTTTTTTAATGTTCAGGCCATCCAATACTTTGCCTTGCCATGTCTCTCTTCTATTCTTCATTTTGCTTTTCTTGTAGGACAGTTTGATTTCTCTGTTATTCATTAAGCCTTCATGGTGTACCAGCTTTAGTGCATCTTATTCACTGTCCTTCAGATATTCTTCTTTAACCGTCTAGGGTACTTTCAACATTCATGCCTTTCTATCAGGGGTGCGCACTTCCGTATGGGAGCGTGTGCCTCTTCTGCACATGCACAGAACCTTCGGTGCATGTGCAGGTGGTTAAAAAAGCGCTACTGGTCCAGCACTACCGGTTCAGCAAGCCGGATAGAACCGGGGGAATTTCACCGCTGCTTTCTATGATTGTTGGTAAGTAGAGTCTGTCAACATTGATGCTTGGATGATAGACATGATTCATTATCATTATCTTTCTGGACTTTCTATCCAGAAGCCTTTAGTTTTGCTTGAGGCCAACCCACTATTCTGGATGTGTATCTAATGACTGAAACTGCACAGGTGTTAATTGCCTTGATAGTAGTGTTTGGACTTTATGATGCCTTCACTTATAGCATTATTATTATCATACTTGATTTCACAATCAGATGTTTATTCTGGATTTGTCCATCTAAGGACCTGGGATAGGCCAATGATGTTTAACGGTATTGTCATAGGACGGTTTTGCAATTGAGGGATGGGGATTTTGTCAGTGCCCATGGTGTCAAGTGGTGCTCCAGTTTTTTTGGTATCATACCCAACAAGGCACCTATTATGATTGGTACAATCTTTGCTGTCTTTTACCATAGTTATTTTACTCCTAGCTGCATATCTTTTATTTTTGATTTTCTCCAGTTCATTCTCTTCGATTCTGCTGTGTTCAGGTTCTTCAATGTCCTGTATGCGGATTTTTTTTGTTTTGTTTTTCTTATCAACAATTGTTAAATCTGTTATTATTATTTTATGCTGTTTAGTGTATGTTACCGAATTATGTCATGTTTTTATTGTGCTTATTATTTGTAAACTGTTTTATAGTTCTATGCAGAAATACATAAGGCAGAAAAATAAATAAAAACAATACAATTATTAACGTTTCAATCAACAACCCATATTCATTGCAACTAAAGCATCATGGTTTCAATGTGAAATGCAGAATAATGACACAGGATTCTCATAGATCTCAAAAGAAACTATTGGACGATATAAAAATAGTATAATCACTTATAATTATTTATCCATGCAATGGTGAGCACTTGGAGTTATCAGTGACTTGGCTTTTTTGTAAACTTTGTATTGGAAAGTCAAACAAAAACAAGGAGAGGTGAAGGGAGATTTTTCCATTCTACCTATAGTTAAAGCAAATCTGAAATGGGACAAAGGCATCCAGAATTTAAGGCAATTAACTGTGGCTTGAATGAGATTGACTCTGCAACTAAATGTAGCTGTGCAACTAGCTAATGATTAAATGTTAGTACCAAGCTATGTTCATACTGTGATAATTTTACTGGGCACTTATTAATTAGATATAAACTTCATCAGAAAGCAAATTCTCAATAAGCCACCTTCTTTAAACTAGCATCATCTAACTAGATTATGATAGTGAACAACAACAACAAAAATCTCAGCTAAGATACTCATCCTACAAGTTATAGTGCTAAGTCATCTCTAGGATGTCTCAGTATGAGGAGAGCTATTGCAGAATGTCCAGAAACCAGTAAAAAATAATTCTCAGCAATACTCATAAAATATGTATTATATGCTATGAGTGTCAACAACTTCAACAACTTTTTAAAATATCAAGTCACACATCAATTTATTTCTATTTTATTTTTCTTTCAAGAAAGCATTTTCAAACATCTACATTAGACATATGGATTCCTAATGATTCCAATTGATCACTGTTCAGTAGATATGCAAGTGTGTGAGAGTGTGCATTTTTGAAAGTGTATATCTGTGTATACTGTGTGCAGATCTGTTTCTTGGCCACAAAGGGGCAGAAATATATTTCAGCCTATATAGTAAGGTTGTATCTTTATGCTAAAAGAAATTCATTTATCCACACTTAAAAAAAAAACACAGTGCAAGTAAACATTTCAATAGACGAGGAACCAAGATGGCGAAATGAAAGCATCTAGCGATCAGAATGCACAATAATTTTCTATTTTTATCTTATATTATCAGACTAATCCACTTTTTTAATTACTGGTTCTGGTGCAAAACCGTATTTGACTAATCTCCAAACAACTAGCTGAGAAGAACTGTGTACACATTACCGCCAAGAGATTAACGCATGGGAAGGAGGAAGACATGACAAAGAATGAATTCTGTCATACAGATATTGCTCAAATCATCTAAGCAACAAAACAGATGACATAATGGAATTTAAAAAGAAGGCGTCTGAAAACCAAAATGTAAGTATAATGACAGCACCTACATCAGCATTATCCCTAAACTCCTGGATATGCTTCAAAGAGATATGAATTGGGACTTAACAAGATAGAAGATGATAGTGCAGAGGATTTCTAACACTGAGGAACCAAATTCCCTAGGCAATTTAGATATAACAGTCTCCTGAGGCAGCTGCATTTTCAACTGCAGCATCTTCTATTAAAAAAAAACTTTCCAGGAAGAAATTTCTAAAAATGAGACTACAGAACCCGCATCTAAGCAAAGCTCATTGATTGCACGGACTACATTACTAATTTTTGACTATTTAACGGAAACAAAATTGAATGTGAACTTGCTGAAAGAGTCCCTTGATGCAGTTACTCAATCCTTCCACAATAAATTGACTCACCTTGTTGAAGCAGGAAACCATGATCCAAAAATGCCCAAGCTACTGTATCCCGAAACACAAACTTTATACTGCAAACTGATGGAGAAAAAGGAACAAACTCCAAATAAATCTGCCCTCCAAACTTTGAAGCACAGGAGGGCTGAAAATCAAGATCAAAGCAACCATGTGTTGCAAACTAATCAGATTTACTTACAAATCAGCTTTAATAGACTCAGCAGTAGATGGTGAGGTTCAAGAAAGCAATACATTACTCCCTAAGTCAGCTACTTCTATGTCCTTACTGTGCAATTGACTTATATTGGGTGATTTTATTGACATTCAAGCAGTCTATAATACCAAATACGCTTTTCAAAATTAAGTCCATGCTGACCACTTTCCTCACATTTCCACTGTGTATTTTTTGAGGCACATATCTCCCCACTCATTGAGTGATTACATCAAGATATTACCATACTTTGATTTTCAGAAATCAGGAATGGATGCTGCTGCCACAGTTGCAAAGATAACAAACAAGCCTTCTTCTTGGGAGAAGCTTATTTAGATAAGCAGCAACTTCAGGCAGGCAGAGAAGGACAAATTGCAGCTAAACCACTAGAAGTGGAAATTTGGAACTTTGCCAGGTTACAAACAGGAGGACTTAGTAAAGAAGTTAGAGGACCTTACACAAACTTAATTCACAGTGGGCAAGACAACTGCCCCATTGATTTGGTTTTTGTGCCCCATGTAGAAGGTTCAAAAGTGCTATTAATATGAACTTGTCTCCAACGTTCATCAAAGGCAGGCAATCAAACAAACAAACAACTAGCTTGTGTCATTGAAGAACTCAATATACCACCAGGAGCTGCAAACATAGCCCCACAGATAACTGAGTTTGCAGATCAGAACTTACAGGATTCCATCTCAGCCTCATTTAATGGCACCTGGATATCTGATACTGTATACCTTGCTGCAGTGCTGCAGTTGACAGTGCAGGAGTTGTGGGATACACAACCCCCCTCAGTGTTTCTCAGGAAATGCCTACAGCAATAACTTTGCCCAGTCCAACTGAATGACATTCAACCAATATTTACTTCCTTTTTATTTCCTGGAACATCACAGGATGGAAATCCAAAAATAGACACCCATCTTTTCTGGCATATATCTCTAGTTATGACATAATTTTTTTTCCAGGAAATATTGTATGTGGCTAAACTGCTAGTCAGAGGGCTTAAGACAATTACATTGGAAGCTGTGCCTAGCATAGGACATGGAAGGCTTTGTGGGGGCTTAGGCATTCTAACATCTGCCTCATTACAAGCTCAAATAACTAGTTTACAACTATCAAACTGGTATGCATTGGCAGCTCTCCTGCAATTCAGGAAGAGCCAACTCCTTGTGATTAATGAGTATATTCCACCCCTGCAAATATGATTACAGATGAAACAAGGGATAAAATATATACCTATGTGGGAGATTTAAGAGTTACATTCCCAGTTGCATTCTTCATACTAGTGGTGACTTTAATGCAAGAACTGGAGCAACCAATAAATCACTCTTTGCTAAACTTCGTTGCCAGCCATTGTTTCCTCTAATGACGTCTATTTTACTCCACCAATCTAAGGATGTACTGTACACAATGACTGTAGAGGATTTTGTCTTGTTTCAAACTTTTACAAAACCATCTGGTAGTATTAAATGGGACCACCAGTGATGATTATCCAATTAAGTTTACTCACGGGTCCAGTAGCAATACTTCCCTATTAGACTATGCTGAGATTTCCCAAAGCTTAATTTTCTATCTATCTAACTTTGTTACTTTGCATTTGAAAATTTTTGGTAGGTTGTTATTACCTTTTTACCACACTGCAACTACTATGGCCCATGACCTTTGCCCTAATTCATGATAAATGGACACCTCAGCATGCAGCAATAATCACCGACTTTGTTTGAGGGGAGCCAACCAAATCTCTTTACTCAGCCACAGTGGATAGCAAGATAATTGTAATTGTTCTGGCTAGTTTCAATAGCCTAACAAATTATTTCAATCATTGTTAACTGCCCCCCAACCTATTACAATTAGGCATGATCCAAGAACACGTCATGTGAAGCTTGCAATTCTCTAAATTGTCACCTAAAATTATTTTTCTGACCTAGTGAAAAAACAACAACAACACAGTACAATTAATCTATCAAAAAAAAAAAAAAGAGGGCAGGGGTGCAATGTGGGTATTCGGTAACTCTTGATTGTGGTTGCCAGTGCAAAAATATCCTGCCATCTTTTGGGGAATGGTAATTCCAACCTTTTCCAATAGCACTAATAGATCTTCATTGCATACCATTTTGTTGCCTACATAGTCAAACAGAGATTCCCTGACCAGTTTGAGTGTAACCTCTCTTCCCCACTGAGCCCGTCACATGTTCAGAGATCAGAAATGTAATTGAACAGTTTAAAATAGGTATAAAGCCCCAGGTTCAAAATTTATTATGTATGGTAATAAAACATAATTTAAAATGGTTGATCCCAGTACTAGCTTCACTTTTCACAGCAGTAGGTCATTTGGCCATGATACCAAAGGATTGGGGCTTGACTATTATAATACCAAAGAAGGGCAAAAGGGATAATCCAGCTAACTACCGCCCAATCAGCTTGCTAAAACAGATTAGCAAAATGTATGCCAAATATCTACAGGAGGCAAAAACTAATTGACGGGCTTGAATCTAAGGTTATCCTTAGGGATGAACAGGCTGGGTTTAGAACAGGACAATCAACATAAGAGTTGGTGTTGCCAATACCTAGTATACAACTCAGGACAATTCTTTTAGGCTGTATTTATCAATTTCAGATCAGTTTTTCACCCAATAGTTAGAATTAAATTAAATTAATTGATGTAGATTAATTGGCATAAATTAATTAATTTAATTGGCATAAATTAAAAAAAATACCACAAATGACAGATGTCTACTCCTGCTGCTTATCAAAATGCATGAGAAAACTGATAAGACTGATGGTTAGGTGCAGTAATCCAGGACATGTCACAAAAGAAATATCTGTAAGGAAGGGAGATAGACTGGACTGTGTATTGGTTCTAGATTTATTCAACTATTATGTAAACTCGTTAATTCTTCACCTAAGTAGCCCTGCCTTCCATCCCCCTAAATTAGCCCAAAGACGTATCAGTTTACTTCTGTATGCCAATGAGGCAATAATCCTGTTATTAACCTTCATTGGCCTTAAAAGAGCTCTGAGATCATGTATGCATCACTGCACTGAGGAGGAACTAATAATAAATTATGCTAAGACCAAGATCCTTACTTTCTCTAAACGCCCAAAATAGAGAAGCTGGAATTTAGGTGGGCAGTCCATTGAGCAGGTTAAGATTTTTTAGATATCTAGGAATAGGTTTTCAAGCCTCAGGAAGCAGAAATGATCACTTGGATTATGTTTCCCACAATGAACAGAGATCTGCATCAACTACATGAACTAATTATTTTTCCAGAGGACCAGAGTTTATTCCTGCTGCAATTAAGTTTTCTGAAGCTAAATCCCAAGCACAATTGCTATATGTGGCTCAGTTAAGACCATAGAACAGTATGATCACCGTAGGAAAGATTCAAACAAAATTTCTAAGAACTATCTTCCAGGTTACCTGCTGCAGGGGTGAAATCCAGCAGGTTCTGACAGGTTCTGGAGAACTGGTAGCGGAAATTTTGAGCAGTTCGGAGAACCG
>JANHFK010008833.1:140489-152714 GCA_036250565.1 Sibynophis collaris | reverse complement strand
TTTCTTTTTTTTCTTTCTTTCTCTTTCTCTCTCTCTCTATTTCTCTCTCCATCCCTTCCTTCTTTTTTTCTTTCTTGTCTCACCCTCCCTCCCTTCCTTCTCTTCTTCTAAGGCTAGGATACCCACCTCAAACAAAAACTCCTTTGGATGAAGCCAGGCATTGCCAGTGGTCTCATCCAGCTGACTCAACCCAACAACACCCCTTTTCTTCCAACCAAACCCGCCCGGCTTCGCCACAGCAGCACATGCCGGTCAGCAGAGAAGGGCTCAGCATGCATGTGGCAGCCAGGAAAGTAGTTGCAGAAACAAATGCAACAGGACGACTTGTGCGAGGCTGGGATGTTTGGGGTGGATGTAAAACTTTCTTAAGCCAAAGGCCCAGCAGAAAGGGTGTCTCGGTGAATGGACTGGGCCAAAGGGTATAGGGCAGAGGGCCGGAGGCCCATTGGCCAGGGCAAATGGCTGGGGGAGGGCCATCAGAGAGGAAAGCTTTCTGTAAATGGGCTGAAGCAGGAGGCTGGAGGCGAAGGAGGCACAGCCAAGGATCGGAGCCTGAAGGTCTAGTCCCGTTTTGGAGCACCCACAACTTCTGGAGGTAGGTCATTTCACTGATTGTTCTAACATTCAGGAAATTTCTCCTTAGTTCTATGTTAGTTTCCATCCATTGCTTTTTGTCCTGCCTTCAGGTGATTTGGAGAATAACTTGACATACTCTTCTTTGTGGCAGTCCCTTCTTTTAATTAAACTAGACATACCCAATTCCAGCAACTGTCTTTATATGTTTTAGCCTCCTGGTCATCTTTGTTTCTCTTCTCTGTACTATTTCTAGAGTCATAACATCTTTTTTACATTGTGGTGACCAAAACAGATGCAGTATTCCAAGTGTGGTCTTACCAAGGCATTATAAAGTAATATTAACACGTCACGTGATCTTGATTCTAGCCCTCTGTTAATGCAGCCTAGGACTGTGTTAGCTTTTTTGGCTGCTGCTACAGACTGTTGGCTCATATTTAACTGAAGACTCCAAGGACTCCAAGATCCTTCTCGCAGTTATGACTATTGAGCCAGGTGTCATCTATTCTATACCTGTGCTTTTGGTTTTTCTTGCCTAAATGTAGAACATTACTTTTTTTTCTCCATTACATCTCATTTTCTCATTGAATTTCATTCAGATATCGATTAATTTGTTAATAAACAAACAAACAAATAAATAAAATCTGGGAACTGAGAACAGCTACAGAATGAAAGATTGATAGTTTAGTAGCTAATGATGATTTATGAAATAAGTGTGTAAAAACTGTAACAAATTGTTTCTTTTTGACTAATAGTACCCTGGAAAATTATTTCTCATAAAGTATTGGTAAATGAAACTTGAGACAAAGTTTTTTGTAGTGTTATCGGAAAATAAATGGTATGCAAACTCTGGGTCCCTAAAGACCAAGATGGTTTTCCCTCGTCTCTTCTTAACCCACTGGAGACCATTATCTTGAGATCTCTTTGTGAAAGGCAACTGTCTGAAAAACTTTTTAGTGATCTCCAATTCTTTCCTTCTCTGAAGAGGAATTGCAAAGAGCCAATCCATTCACCAGCTCTATCTACACTCACCAGCTTCCAACCTCAGCAGAGCCACCTTCAGTTTGCTATCAAACTGAAGATAACAAACTGAGATAACTATGACCTGAATGACTGAGAATCTCCATAGAGACTTCAGTTTGCTATTTCTTCCCCAGAAGTACTTTTCTAATCACTTTTGAGAATTGCTTCTTAATTGCTTTTCAGTTGATATGAACCTTTGGAATGATAGGTTTTACAGCACTAGTTAAATCTCCTTCAATTCTTCACAAAAGAAAATTTAAATACACTTTTAAGGATTTAAAAAAACAAATAAACAGAAAAAAGTAATTAGCATTGATTTTGGAAAATTACAAACTGACCAAATGCCCAGGTTAATTTGAAATAGGATTTCGAAATTATAATTAAATAATTGTAGAAATCTTCCTATAGAAAAATGCTATTGTTTTGAATTCTTAAAAATCTGATAGAATGGGACTTTGAAGATTGGACACTAGAGGCAATTTAAACAAAATAGATTGCAGTTAAAGGACAAGAACACTTAAATTTGACTTATTAATGCAGAAAGGAGCAAAATGCTTTAACATTGCCACATTGAAGAATATTTGTGAACCATGAGAAGTTAATTTTAAGAGTATCTGTATTTTAAAAATGTTATAGAAGAGGGAACATGTTTTACAGACAAGACTGAGACCGATGTGAAAGTAGACTTAAAAACGACAAGTTACAAGAATGATATGGAATAAGATATTAAACTGGATATATAAATGAAACTAACTGATATCTTAATAATGACAAGGAATATACAAATAGCAAATCAAAAGAGCAACATGGGTAACTTTTTATATTGGGTTATAAAATAGACTTGCTAAAGTTTGGAAGAATTTTGTGAGAAGGGACAAGATACTTGTTGTGATGAAGAGGAGAGTAATTTATATATTTCTTTTCTTTTCCTTTGCTATAGTCTTATTTTTCTTTTATATTCTTCAGTTTATCAGTTTACTTTATTGATTAGTCCTTGGGTCATATCAAAGTGCAGAGTTCCAGACACAAATTATTACTAAAATCTGATAAAAACAATTTAAAATGGAATTGGATAAATACAATTTAAAATGAAATTGGAATAAAATACGATTTAAAATGAAATTGGAATAAAATACAGTAATTTAATATATGGATAAATAAAATATCATAAAATTATATTTTGATATCACTTATATATTCTTATTGTTGTGTATTTTCTATTATTTCTTTTTAATATTTTATTTTTCTTAGTTCGTATTAGTTTTTATCTTTCTGATTATAATGTTTAATAAAATTACTATAAAAAAGGAAAATAAATGATAACTACTATCTTTAATGGTAAATTATGCAGAGAGAAATCAGAATGTATGAATACTACATATACGGAAAATAATCCATATAAAATAACTGTGAATCTACAGTGCTGTATATACTTAGCCCTATTAAAATAATAGTGAATCTACGAATATTGCATATCTCCCCCCCCCGGTATTTTTGCAAATTCAACTCCTTTTATTCTGCTATTTCACCTCAATAGTTAAGTGTTTTTGCTTTGTTACATTTGAAACAGCAGGAAAGGGAACATGCAGAACACCTTGATGCTACACCAAGAAATAGAATACAAATTGCTGTAGCAGATGGCACATTTGGTACTTCCTTGCTTGGCATCTCAAAAAGAGCTTAAGTAGGAAAAATGAATTGGATTATGGTACAACTTGGCGAACTATAAGGATCAGATATGGAAATATGAACATTGTAGCATATTGTGATAGATTCATACTAAAACACTATATTTCAACCAATATGTTACTCAAGGAGTATTTCTTATAAAGCAGGTAGCAGAAAGTTTCTCCAGTTGTAAAATCCAACTGTTCTGTATAGATCTGTCTTGAAAAGAAAGAGCAAAGAAGGTTGCACTTGTGGAGAAGGGTGTTATTTAGCAATGAGATGCCCAATATGCAGAAAATATAATTTCAAAGGATGCACTCATTCCTTTCCTGGAGTACCCTGGGAGCAGTGGTGGGATTCAGCCAGTTAGCACCAGTTCAGCAGAACCAGTAGCTAATTTTTGTGCAGTTTGGCAAACCGGCTGAATTTGTGGAGCCTGGGGGAGGAGGAGAGAAGGGGTTCACTCTCTCATCTGTAGTTTATGGGCCTGACTCTGGCAGCCACCTTCATCGAGGCCATGGTGCATTTCCCCTTTGTGAGCAGCACCCCCCCTCATCTGGTCCTCCAATATGAAGACTCCCCAGAGATGGGACTTCCCCTGGGACTCAATGGGTCACATCCCTGCGAGGGCCAGGAGAGGAAGGCCTCTGGCTCTGACCACCTCTGCCTCCCACTCAACACCCCAGGATTGGGAGTGGGAGCGGGACTGCCCTCCTGGTGCCCAAGGAGCAGCGCTGCTGATGCGGTGGCGCTACTCCATAGCTGACTTCCCCACATAGGGATGGTGTAAGGATGCTGCCGAAGGACAAATGGCCAATGAACGGATCACCAGGCCTTTGCCCAAAGGGAACTTTTCCCTCCGAGCTGATTCTTATGAAGGCTAATCCCTTCCCCCACGATTTTATCCATTCAGGGGTCTGCCAGAGGCCATCCTGCAAATAAAACTATCTTTTACCACTGAGTCCCACGAGGGAGAAGGGCGGGGTATAAATTGAATAAATAATAATAATAATAATTTCCCCTTTGAGCGGAGAAGCTCAGTGAGACTGCCTGTAAAAACCACTACCCCCAGTTCTTCTCAAGCAAGCTGGCTACATCATGAATCGCATCAGCGGAAAGAGGCAGAAAGTGCTGTTCCGAACGGAGATCGGGGCTGGGAAGAAAAAGATGCTGTTGCAGCTGAACTGCACTATTCTCTCAAAAGCCGCCTTATAATGTGCAAAGTCACTGATCCACCTATCTGGCACTGCCTAATTTATACTGGTCTCTAGTATATTCAGGAAAGAACTTCCCAGTTCTTTCTGGAACCTTGTGGTTGTGAAAGACGTGCGTTATCTACCCGCCAACAACATGATCTCTGTAACCCTGGTTCTGCATACCATTCGTAAAACACCACCAATACCAACCCTAAAGTAGTATAATTGTTCAAATTTCTGTGGTAAAGAAAAAATGCATGTGGAAGTTGGCTTCTTTTAAAAGCACCACCTGATCTACTCTGTGTAATAATGCAGGAGTTCCAATGAATTTAATGGAGTGGGTTTAGAAATGTGTAATGTGTGTGCATCTTCAGGTTCCTTTGTATGTATGTGGAATAAGAATATTTACCTTTGTAAAACCGGGAAAGCATCATGTGCACTGATAAAGATATAAAAATAATAATTGAGATTTAAAGAGAATCTGGACACTTATTAGAGGTAGTAGAAGTATTGTGCTGTCTTGATGAAAAACTCAAGAGCTGAAGAATTATAAACCCACTAGGAGCATCTTATTGGACCATATGGGTGCATAGTTAAATTTGCATATATCCTACCATATAACCAAGCAAATTATAGTGTTCTGTGTTTCAATTCCAAAATATGACAACTCCATGCATATTATAAGAGTTAACCTACCAAGCCTCCACCTTTCTGTCTTAATGTAGCTGCTTAGTGATTTCTGCTGACATTGCCTGTCAGTCACATGGATGTGTTTACCTGATGTTTTCCCATAGAAGCCTGGCATATGAGACAGGTTAGAAAAATAAAGTGGATAAAAATGAAATAAATGCAGTAGTGTAAGGCATGTAACAAGGCAGTCCTTCTCCTTTAGAAGGACATCATTCTTACAAATGATTTATTTATTTTGTTTGATGTTTATCCTGTCTTTATTACTTTATAAGGAGCTCAAGGTGCAGAACTTATCTAATATTCCTTCCTCCTCTTAGTTTCCCCACAACCACAATCTAAGAAGTGATTTGGACTGGGAGAGAGTGACTGGTCACTGAGCCATTTTTTTCAAGTCTAAAATGGGACTAGAACTCAGAGTCTCTTGGTTTCTAGGCCAGTACCTTAAATACTACTTTGTTTAAAAAGGAGGAAGGAATGTCAAAATAACTTGTAAGAATTGCATGTGAAAACAAGGTTGGAGGAAACAAACTTGTAAAACTGCTAACATCACAGATAACTTTTCAGAATAATCTCCCATAGAATGATGCAAAAGGCAAGAGAGGTTGTAGCAAATTACAATCTGAGATGGACCCGATAGTAGGAACGGAGACTAGAATGAGCAGTAATACTTTGCAAGATGCATCAAACCTAAAGTCAAGACATTTGTTATTTATTTGCATAAGGCGAGCATTCTTTTTATTTGAAAACTACTTGCTCCAGTGAGGCGAGCAGCCAGGTGTGACAAGGAATGGCTGGGAGGGGAGGGGCGAGGTGTGGCTGGACGTGGTGAGGAGAGGCCAGGCAAGGCTAGGTGCTCCTCAACATGAGTGATGTTGAGTTGACCACACCCACCCAGCCATTCACCTGACCACCCAGCCACACCTACCCAGCTGGTCTTTAGGGCAGAGAACCGGTTGTTAAATTATTTGAATCCCACAACTGCCTGGGAAGCAGCAGCAACCCAGGGTCAGCCAGCCACCACTGCCTCTGTTGAAACACGGCCTTGCAGGTGAGTGGGCAGAGGGCATCCAGGAGTTAATGAGTAAGCAGATACACTGTGGTGGCAGCAGAGCTGTACTAGGCCAGGTCAGTCAGAAGCAAGGTAAAGCAAGGCTCTGCACTCCCTCCTCCCTCAACACCAACAGCCATGTCATCAAGAAGGAGCTCAACTCCAACCACAATGGGGCCAAAGAAATATCTGACAAAGTGCAACAGGAAGCAATTAACTTATCGATGAAGAACAGTATGAAATAGATAGACTGAATGAACAAGCCATTAAGGAAATTTTGAAGTAGAACTGAAGCACAACAAACTCCTCCAACCATTCTTCCAGAATAAGTCAGAACTGATCATCAAAATTCCCAACTTTTCAATAATAGCATTTGTCAAACACTCACAAGTATCTGTACTGCTGAGAGAGAAAAATGAAGAAGCATTGCATTATTTGATCAGAATTGGGGTAATGGAGTTTGAGGACATCAAATCAGGTTACTGTACATTGGTTCAGCCCTTGAAATCACATGGCTTCTTGGGAAAATGAATTAATCACCTCTGAATTAGGACAACAGGTACAGGAGAAACTTTTGCTAAACCAAGGGAACCAACTGCAAGCCTTATTAGACTCTAGTGATACTGGCAGGTTCACCACACACAAATATGCCTTGCCTACTCAGTCATTTAATTTCAATGGTAGGTACTTAAGCTTTAAGCTTATTTCAAAACATATAGATTTCCTCCTACTTACCATCTGCAAACATCAAGAATCACTGTAACTGACATGGGAATGGAATGGTTTCAAACTCATAACCTACTTTCAGTGTGCATAAAATTCCCAGCCATGCAAAAAGCACTGTCTGCAAGACTTCAATCTTTCCCACCTTCGCTCTCACATCACAGCATTGCAGCAACTACCCACATCTTATGGAGCAAGTATTACACATATTCATTTGAGAAAGAGAGGAAAGAACCACTGCAATCATGGTTTTGAGGCTTATATACCAACAAAATATCTTCATTTCAGGTCTGGATAGAGCTTACCTAAATGAGTTTATTGATAACAACCTGCAAAGTTCTATCTACTCCCACAGTTTTTTCCCCAAAAAGATAATCCATAATTACAGATTTCTGCACTCTATAACCATTAGTAGATTTCTACCCTCAACTCCTCATTCCAAATTCTTAGAACATACATCTGTACATCTGCTGTTAATTGTTCTATTCTAGTCAGTGACCAAAATAAATTAAAAATGTGCATTAAAGCCTATTATGGGTGGTCTGAATAAGATAATGCTGTATATCATTCCATCTTTGCCCCTAATTCTGGGGGAGATATATTAATTTCTAGACTTTGCTAATTTTTATAACAGTAAACAATTTAACAGATTAACAGAATTGGAAGGGACCTTGTAGGTCATCTAGTCCAAGCAGGAGACCCTACACCTGTGATGGTGAACTATGGCATGTGTGCCAGAGGTGGCACGCAGCACCCTCTTTGTTGGCACGCAAGCCATTGCCCCAGTTCAGCTCCACTGCACATGTGTGTGCACCTTCCGCCAGCCAGCTGGTCTTCGGGTCTCTGCAGTACATGCACAGGGGAGTGGGGCGCATGCAAAGGGGGCTGACAAATGGCAGTAAATGACAAATGGTGTTTCCTCCAGCGTCTGGTTAAATCTCCTTCCCCAGTCATTCCTTGTGAGGAAGGACAGGGCTATATTATATCATATTTTAGCAAATAAAGAGTTCCCCTTATATAGAAATTACCTCAAATTACCTATTGACCAGGATTATGTGTATATGAGTTAGTGATTGTAAAATGAACCTGGGACCATATATAATATAGGCAGCAACTAAGGCTGTGGCTGAGCTGCCAATCTGATCTAAAGAGGGGGGAAATGTTCTGGAATTTCACCAGTCTATCTGGTTCCTGGGCGAGCTTCTTGTAAAGGTCCCTTCTTCTGTTAGGAAGAGGTAATTCCAGTGAGCTGAAATCAAATCACATTCAACCAAACATTGAGACAAAGTGAATATAAAGTAACCATAAAACATTACTGGTTACAATACACATTTACTCTTTTTCACATATGCACACATATTCATCCACACTTACCCATATCCGTTTTAACTTGACACTTTCCAAAGGGATGGAAGTCACCAAGTCTGGATTCAAAGATGACTCCAATAGTGGGCAGGTTTTAAGACCCCTTTTATCTCCAGAAGTCCTTGCTTGGTTGACTTCCAAGACTGACAACTATTCTTGCCTTGTTGATTTTCAAGTCTGGTAGATGTTGATGCAATTTGGGGAGGGATTTCCAAAGTGCTCAGCCCCAACTTCTTTTCTCTGGTCAGATAACATTTATTTCCTTAACAGCTCCTTCTTAACTGCCTCTCCTAAGGGATCTTTTAGATAAGATTCCTAGCTTTTGTCCACCCTGCTTATGTGCCAGCTTCATCTTTATGTATGGCAGCTTCAGCTTAGCTTCACTCCTGGAATGATCAGGTGGCCAAGGCTTTGGACTATATTGCTCCTATGCAGCCTTTCCATGTGTATTGATCCTGGGGTGCATATTTGTCCTCCAGACAAATATTCATCTTCCAGAGCTGAAGCATCAGAAGAAATGCTGGGATTTGTCTGGAGGACAAGTTGAAATGAGTCAGATCAAACATGGGTAAAAGCCCATTTGTGAGACTACCTTAAGATGATGAGGATGGTTAAGGATTAGCATTTCTCCACTCTTATTGTAACCAATAGTCCTCCAGGGTGCTTTTTAGGATGACTTGATTCTTCTTGGGAAGGTACAGGCCACTGGATCATCTGCAGATCTACTGTAAATTATATTCACACTATTTGGTCGATAAACTTGCTGAGATTTACTTTGAGATAGATTCTGACTGGAGAGGTTAAGCTAAAATGATTGGAGCTCACTCTTGTGAGGTGGTTTGGGATGAATTTGAGTTGATGATGACTGAGGAAATGGATAAGATTCTCAGGTGTTAGACTGGACATCTTTTTATTGGTCCCTCTTGGCTAGTTAGATTATCAGGGAGGTTACCTTATGTCAAAGTTTGTTGCAGAAATCACATCCAGAAAAGCACACACAGACAACTGATTCAACAGGGTTCATTAACTTCTCTTTATATATAATATAACATATAAGTAAATGTACAATACCAATGGCAGATTCTTCCAATGTGGTAGAGCACAGAGCTAAGCCTAAGCCACACCCAGACTCCAAGCTATCTCTTATGGTCCCACACAAATACTACAGTGGTGGTTCCACTTACCTTCGCTACCGGTTCGCAATGTGAGCATGCATGTGTGCTTGCTTTGCTTGCATGCTGCGCTTCTGCGCATGCGCAGACCGTCCATGATGATGTCCAGGCAGATGGGCGGAGCCTCTCACTACCGCAACTACTTGGGTGAATCGGTAGAAACCCACCACTGCAATACTATGTTTCAGCCATTCAAACAGTCCCCATTGGCTGACCCAGTTGCTATGCCTATTCATTGGCTGACCTTGTTATCATGTCTTCCCAGTCATGAACTATATACCCTGACACCTTAGTTGGGTCCACACAGTGTTGTTGGCCTCACTGAAAAGGGTGGTGCTTTAGCCTTCAAGGAGACAATAATGTCCCTCTTGGACCCAATGATTTTGGAAAACTACATTCTGTTTCTAACCTTCCCATTTGGGGAAAGTCATTGAGAAGTTGCTTAGTCTGCTGTTGCAGAGAAGGTTAGAGAAAGCAAACATCTAAACATGATTCAGTCAGGTTTCAGAATAAGATTCTATTTTGAGCGGTCTTTGTTGCACTTGTGGATGATTTGTTAAGGCCATACCAGGATAGTGCATCTATCTTAGTGCTCCTTGATTACTCAGTAGCTTTCAATACTGTCAATCATGGTATTCTTCTGAACTAGCAGCAGGGGTGGGGTGAGTGTTCAACATTAGGACACTCTTTTATATTGGTTCTCATCCTTCCTTTATGGATGCTTACAATCAATGTTCTTGGTCCCTACTATGTGAAATGCTGCAGTATTCCACACACTCTCCTCTTTTGTTTAAGATCTACATAAAGCTACTGAGTGAGGTCATTCACTTATTTAGGGTTCAGTATTGTATTATCAATATGCTGAGGATACTTGTGGACAGTAAGAAAGATGACCCTGTTGATGAAGATATGCAAGATTTGTTTCTAGGGTGACAAAGTGTGAAAAATATATTAAGTTCACAACAGAGAAAATACTCTGAGCATATTGAGCAGAAGTAGTGTTAGCCATCCTGCTGTGGATAGTAGCCCCACCCCTGCCCCCAGATCTGGAACTGAGGACTTCCTATCCATATTCTTGGATGTACACACCTGTGGAAAATATAGGATCATCCTGAAATCATAGCATCTGCTAAAAGAGCAGGTGGTCTGTTTGCCACAGGACTTTTTCCTCAGCTCTATATGGTATACTAATTTTTCTGGATTAGAAGTTTCTTCAGATGGTCACTTCAAGGTTAAACTTCTATTATGTGTTCTATATGACTCTGCCCTTGAAAACCACTCAGAAACCTCAGCTAGTCCAAAATGCAGTGATGCACAGTGATGGGCATGTCTTGAAATGCCCATGTGCTCTGCCAGCTATATTTGTTGCCAGTCTGCTTTCATATACGATTGAAGCAGCTGATTATATATAAAAAGCCCTACACAGTATAGGACAAGATTACTGGAGTGACTAACTCCTATGGTTTCTGATCATTATCAGGTACATTGCATAACTAACAAAAAGTAGATAAATTCAAACTGTATTTAACAGTCATATTGATACTTGAAAGATAGGCTATTCTTGAGGTGAGGGTAGGGTAGGGTAGGAGAGGAGAGGATGTCCTCAACTTATGACCAGTCACTTAGTGCCTATTGGAGCAATAGAGCTCAATATGGTACTTACAACCCAGATTTAAAGTTTCAATGACTGTCTTCCCGCTGCAAGTCTCATGATTGTATTTTGGGTGCTCAGCAACTGATCCACATTTATGGCTGCTTGCAGCATCCTGTGGTCATTTAGCCATGATTTACAAAAAAAGTTACAATTTTTGCCAGACATTTACTTTGTAGCAAAAAAAACACCCATTGCAAATAATGGGTTCCCTTAACAACCATAGCGTTCACTTAATTACCATGGTATTAATGGTATTAATTACCATGCTTAATGAGCATAGTGATTCACTTAACAACTACAGCTAAGTCTGGGAGGCTAGTAAAGCAGTTATGAGGGGATACTTTATACAATATAATCATCTAGAGAAAAAAAAATGGACACAATTAGACAGAAAGAAATTAAATTGCAAAAGGCACCTATGGACTCTAAAATTTTGCATCAAATCAATATATTACGCCAACAACTGTCTATGCTAACAGTTCAAGAAATAGAAGTAAAATTTAATTATGTGAAGCAAAGACATTTTGAGTTTGCAAATAAACCAGGAAGATGGTTGGCATATAGAGTAAGAAAGGAAAGGGAGAAGTGAATGATTGAAAAAAATCGTGAAGGCAATAATGTAATAACTGATAACAAGCAAATTAAAAAAAAGTTTCATAACTTTTCCTCTAACTTGTATAAAATGCAGTAGTTGGATAAGTCAAAAATAGATGAGTATTTGTTAGGACAACACTTGCTGAAACTTTCACAGACTCAGAGACAAATTATGAATGACCCAATAACTACCTTTGAAATATCAGAAGGTATAAGAAAAATGAAAACAGGTAACGCTCCTGGCTAGATGGGCTTACAAATCAATATTATAAATGTTTTGAAGATGAACTTCTTCAGCCATTAAAGGATACAATGAATGATATTTTACAGGGGGGAAGGATATCCCCAACCAGGAAAGAAGCTAATATTGTGTTGCTCTCGAAGGAGGGTCAGTGTTGTGTCCCACCCCCGGTAATCCTTCCTAAATGATGCACACACCACGGTTAACAAATAATATAGTTTTTACTCTTAAAAAGGTTCTAATAATTAGATTTTTAAGTTCATGAAACAAAACAATGA
>JANHFK010008833.1:108726-118789 GCA_036250565.1 Sibynophis collaris | reverse complement strand
AATCCATGAATGAGGTGCTGAGATGTTTTTTAAAGCAGGACAATTGGACTGACCTCCTCCCTTTTGCTGAAGTAGTTTATAATAATTTCATACATCACAGCATCTGGTTTGCCACTTTTAAGATAGCTACAGGGCAGAACTTTTAACCTGAGCTGCCTCTGGCCACACTCCTTATTTCATCTTTAAACAACTGGGTTGATCAGATACAGAATTCCCGGCCAGTGGTTAAAAAATCATTGGAGGAGACAAGAGAGACTTATAAAAAGCATGCAGACAAAAAATGGACAAAGCCCAAAGATTTCAAAATAGGAGACCAGGTCTACCTTTCCACAAAATACCTGCAGTCCAGGCAACCTTCCAAAAATGATGGTTTTTTCCCCCATCAAAAGAATCATTAACCCAGTCACAGTTGAACTCAAACTGTTGAAATCTCTTAGGCACATTCACTCAATTTTCCATTGTAGTTTACCAAAATCAGAGATTCAATCCCCTCTGCATCCAATGCCGCCTCCATCACCTGAACCTCTCATGAGTGAGGGGGAACAACATTTTGAAGTTAAGGATATTGTAGGTTCTCGCAAACACTGAGGAAAACTCCAATATTTAGTTGCATGGAAAAACTTTCTTCCCTTCAAGACTGAATGGGTGGACCTTAAGCACATTAAAGTGGCAAAACTCCTCAAACCTTTCCATAACCAATACCCTGATAAAACAAAATCTTTCCCTACTATAACTGTATATAGTATATAACCTTCCCTCTCTCTCTCCCACCTCCCTCTCTCTCTTTATTTTGTTATTCCATTTGTTTTTCAGGACTGATGCCCTTGTCAAAGGGGGCAGCAAGCCAGATCCATCAGCTTTGGATTCATGCCTTGCCCATGTTCTGCCATCAACTGGGGAGAAATGGGCAATAAAGCTGTGTAACTTTTTGATGAGAAATTGGGAGGGGGAATTGGCAGCTGAGGAAGAACAGAGTGCTTTGGAATCTGGTTCATGTTGGTGTGCTGGCATTTTCAAGGCCATTTACCCTGACCATGGAATTTTATCAGCCCAAACACCTCAACGTATCTCAAAACATTTTGGTAGTTTCAGATTGGCTATGCATGGACAGGGGGAGGGCAAAGGGGAACCAAGGATTTATTTCTGTATTGGCACATGGGAATTTTACATTCCGCTTAATTGTACTGCATCCAGCATCTCTGGGGCAGGTCTGACATTATTGCATATTTTCTGCAATTCTTTTTTTTCAAAAAGGGCTTCCAAACTTTGTGGAAATCTTTATAATCTAACATAGATTGCACATTCTTGACAAGATAGTAACAGGTCTATAATTTGAAAAAAAACACCAAATTTATGTTTATTTGCATCTAATAAGACAAGTTAGCAATACACTGTACTCTTTTTGGAACACTTACTATCAATCCTTTAGTCAGTGAAAATACTACATTCTGGTACTATAAATACCCTAACAGTTCAGTTCAGAATAATCACATGCCAACTGAACTTAGTTTCTGATCAATCTGCAAATTCAGATGTGGGTTCTTCCAACATTTTAATGTAAGATGAGCAAATTTTAGACCAAAAAAATGTTTCTTTAAAAGTAGGAAGCAGATGAATCAATAGTTCAACATTCATGATAGGTATTTCTGCTGTAATACTTACTGTAACATCCTGAAACTGAAGCCGCATGGTAGAACCTGCTGCTTGTGGGCAGCTTGTGACCTCCAAGATGGTTCTAAGTAATACCTCTAGTAGACTGTTCACAATTACATCTATTTCTTCCAATACTGACTTATCCTTTCATTTTTTTGAAAAAGAAAAACAAGATCACACACTTTGGTATACTGAAAAATAAATCTAGTAATCCCATTTTGTTGTAAAACAAGTCATATTATTAATGGGAAGAATTAGATACTGCATCTGGATGTGTCAGTGTAGGAGATATTTATTTAAACCTTTCCTATGCAAATACTTTCATGGAGAAAATCTACCTGATTGCCAGAAGTCAAAATTAACTGGATAATCAATCAATCAATCAATCAATCAATCAATCAATCAATCAATCAATCAATCAATCAATCAGTAAGTCAATCTATCACTCAATCAATCAATGTAAGGGTGGTGTAACTGGTTCCAAAATATTTAGAGACTTTTATGTTTTAGGAAAAACACAAAAGATTGTTTGGTAATTATTTGGCAGTCAGTGTGTTGCCTCAATAGAGTGAGGATGTAAGGCTGATGCCTAATACCAAAGACAAGATACTGCATTTCGTGGTAGCATTAACTTCTGAGCCAAACAAAAGTATAGTTCCACATAAACCATGTTACAGTAACAAAAAAAGATTGAAATTTAATAGAGAACTATGTAAAGTTCTTTACTTAAACCCCCCCGGATTCTCAGGAATGGATGGGAGGTAAATGGTTTGGTAATAATATGTTTGAAGAAGATATTGTAGTGTAATTGATCAAAAAATAAATGTAACAAGACACAGCAGCTATAAAAGTGAAAGCGCTAATAGGTTACATGCAAGAAAAATATATTTTCAAATTATCAAAAATAATATCTTCATAATACTTGATATTGGTCAGACTTCACTTCAAATATTATAGGAGAGGCACATTAGTCTTCAGTGGCAAAAAATCAAGAGGAGTCTGGTATCACGTTTTCAGACTATTAATTTTACTAAAAGGCATTAAGTTTTTATGAACTTCTCACTTCAACAGACACTTCTGATAGTATGTCCAGTATTATGAAGTGAGCTGAAATCAGTTGATGAACTGAAGCTGAAGCAAACTGATAAAATAAATATATTTTAAATTAATAATTTATTCTCCCTCTTCCAAACATATTAAGCATTTTTAATATTTCTGAACCATAACTTTTTTGAAAAATCAATACTATTTTATTTTTTCAAACAGTTAATGAGATATCTAAGTGAGTATCAACTCCCAAAAGTATAACTTTCTAATAAAATAACATTTCTACAAGCACTGTTCATACACAGATACATTATAAATAACAACGACACATATTAAAGGAGCATCTTAATAATAAAGTTTAGTCTTACTTCCCTTTGAAATAGACTTCTTAACAATTAAAAGCCCATTTTCTGTGACGTTCCTTCTACTTACAGAACTATTTTTCTTAACGAAGGAAAATATGTTGCTAAGGATATGCGCACACATGATCAGATCCTTTTGCTCTTGCAGGTGCATATAAAGGTGATGCAGAACTACTGGTAGCAAAACATACCGAGACTCTGGAAGACAAAATATATACTATGGATGCTATCTTTCTATGATCCAGTCTTTTCAGTGTTTAAGGATGCAAACGGATCTATCAAAGATTTAGTTTTGACTTATAGTTAGTCCTTGATTTATAACCATAACTGGGATCAGCAGTGAAATCTACTTACCTTCGCTACCGGTTCGGGCATGCTTCCGCATGTGAGTGCGCACGCACTATGCGCACACGCGCCTCTTCTGCACATGCAGATGGTTAAAAAATGGGACGTAATGACGTCCCGGTGGGTAGATAGAGCCACCCACCACCAGCACTACCTGTTCGGAGAACTAGATAGAACCAGGGGGATTTCACGGTTGACTGGGATCAGAATTTCAATTGTTAAGCAAGATGGTTGTTAAGTGAATTGCACCCAATTTTACAATCTTTTTTTGCTACAATTGTTTAGTAAATTACTGCAGTTGGTAAGCGAATCATGAGGTTGTTAAGCAAACCCAGGTGCTCCCATTGACTTTTCTTGTAAACTGAAAAGGAAAAAGCATTAATATTAACATTTCACTAATTTTAATTTCACTAACATATTGATAAAACACTATTCTATTTTGGTAAATTCTGAGACTTGGTCCATTAGGGCTACACAGGAAAAAAAAATCCTGTACTTTTTAAATCCATGGCCAAACTTGACCCTTTTTTTTTGTCCTGGCTTCTCCCACTATACCAAATTTGGTTCCTTTCTGTTTGGATAGTTATCTTCCTGACAGACAGCTAGGAAGACAGAGCCCCAAGCCCATTTATCTGCCTGTCTATCTGTCCATCCATCCAGCTGTCCATCCGTTCAGCTGTCCATCCATCCATCCATTCATTCATCTACCTATCATATTTATATAGCTGTCATCTCACATGAAAGTAACTCTGGGCACCATACAACACGTATATAATTGGACTGCTGGACCTCTGGTCCTGCAAAAAATGATTCAAGGGCTTCATGCAGATTCACCAACCAATTTTAGTATAAAATCCAAATGAGATTAAATTTTATTGCTTTATATACAATCAGCATGTGTCAGGAGCTATTTCAATATTAGTTAATTAGCAATGGTATTTGCTTTTCTACCTGGATTGGTGTACAATTGGCTTTCCACTGTTTTTCCAATGCACTGAAGTTTCACTGCTTGAAGAGAATCATCTGCATTTGTAATGATTGGCAAGCTCCCTAGAGTATCACACACCAAATTTGCTACTTCTCTCACATCAAAGAGCTTTAACAATTCTGAATATATAGCTGGGAAGGAACTGAGAAAGATTGCCTGGGAACAAACACAGAAAAAATTAAGTATATTACAAATGTTCAAACAGACAGAAAAAGAAATGTAAACTTTATTTGGATTTAATTTTAAAAATTACTTTTTCTAAGTATAACAGATATTTGGAATTTGCTCTTAATAGTTTTAATTTGTTCCAAGGGGGGAAAAAGAATGTAAATAATATTATTATGAGTTAATCTGCAGTTCAAAATGAATATGAGAAATCCAAGGACTATGGTGAAAATAGAGAAGGATTAGAATTGAAAAACAAAACAAAAATAGCCAACTGCAAATGCTGCATCTGAATCATGGAAGACAACTGGAAACAAAACAATTTTATAGCTTGTTAATTTAGCCAAAAGCTTCATATAGCAAGACAGTACTATCAGATATTTGATCCAACTTTTGTTACCAATATGTGAATGAAATGAAATGTCATTATAGCTGAAAATAGATCAGAAGCATTAACATGTCACATTTAAACACTTTTATATATCAGTTACCATGCACAGAAGCAATGTAAAAAACAGAAGTAACTGTGTAAGGCAGTATTTTTGCAGAACTTACTTGGGCCTGAGATAATGCATTGGTTCCTTTAGTTTCTTGGGAAAGGAAGAATTGTACTGACATCAAAAGCTCTTGAATACAACAGCAGAATTCCTCCTCATTTTGTCCACCAGTAGCAAGAGAGAATAGTTTCCGAGACTGAACTATATATTTAAATATATATTCTTGGGCCTATAAAATAAAAATGTGTGATTTTATATCATTCCCTCTTATAAATAATAAACATTTTTCTAACAGCACTAGTTAGATAGCATATAGCCTAACATAGAAAAGGAATAGCTCATATCACAAAAGGGCAACTTTCCATATTCACTCTTTGCTTAATTCATTGATTTTTTTTTAATGTCCAGTCTTTCTAAATTAAGGGGAATTGAAAGCCAGTGTCAACCTGGTCAACTTTGCTTTATTTCAAGCTTGCTGTCAGCTGCCATGGAAACGATAGGGGGAGGGGGGGAGCAATGGGTATTTGGGAGTTGGGAACGTGCAGGAGGTTAAACTGGAATTTCTGAGAAGCAATGGGGTGGCCTGGACTCAGAGAGGTCAGCTTGAGTTCTTTAACATCTTCAAGGCCAACTGTCCTGGGATCAGTATGCACAAAGGAGGAGCAATTCACCTGGACCAGAGAAGTTCCCAAAACATCTTCCTGGCTGATGATTGAACTTTGGTTGCCTGACTAATGAGGGGTGAGCTCTGGGGTTAGTTTCAATTTGTTTCTTTGTGTTTTGCTTCAGACCTTGCCTGAGTTTTGCTGCAATCAGTTCTTTCCTAGTAAAAGTGCCTTTTCTCTGAATCAATGGACTCAAGAGTTTTCTTTCCTATCTATACCAAAGCATGGGAATTATTCAGAGTTGGTTTCACATTTTAACGTGCCAATATGATGTACCAAATAAACAGGATCTTTGAGAAAGCCATAGTCTCAGAATCTTGAATTGATTGGGAACATTATTCGGAACCATGACAGTTAATTTTATGTGAGGAAGCAGAGGTTCCCACAGGGCAGAGTGTTGTCAGGGGGACAAAAACGAAGTCCCCCCTCTTGATGTGGACCTGGAGGATGCCATGCTGAGCATACCCTATACCTGTTGAAAGAGGTGATACAGAGTCTGGGAATCTTTCACTGAGATGACTAGTCAGGCTCCTCAAACTACCCCAAGCCAAGCCGTGGACAGAGCTGCAGTGGCAACAGTCATGGCAACAGTTGCATCTGCTCCACTTGTATCGGCGCCAGGACCAGCTATGCCACCACTACCAGCTGCTGCTGCACAAAACCCTCCACCTGAAGGAACTGGCCCCATGGAGATGCTGGGCCCCAAATGTTCCAGCCTTGGGAGTGAAGTACAGGGGTTCTTTGTGGCACAAGTCTGGAACTACATGCAGGAGTATGGGGATGAATAGGGGACAGAGGCAGCCCAAGTCAGATGCATGACCATGGCTGTCAAGGGTGTAGCTCTACTGGACTCGGATTGCCCCAGATGTGTGGTTAATTATCAGGTGGTGGAAAAGTTGGGACAGAGTCTCAAGCAGCTGAAGGTGCCAATAGGTGTTTGCCAACTAGATTGGATAGTAGCTGGGGGGTATCTAATTTTATGACTGGGCCAGTGGAAATGAGAATGGGAAAGTGTCAAGATTGAATCACTTTACTTCCTCTGAGCTTCTATCACTATTCAACTTGTCATTCAAGCAGGAAGAGGGAGGGGTAGAATGGAATGCTAAGAATTCATCTACGAACTGTGAGAGCCTGAACCCAATCAAGATCACTACTACAGGTTTAGTTGGAGAAATGAATTGTTCCCATAACAAACTGACGTTTTATAATTGGACAATGTGAATACCCAGAGGTGGGAATCTATTGTTTAACTAAGTGGTCATTTACATGGGAAACCCAGAGCTGGGTAGTTTGGATATGGAGTATCCAATAAAGTTTTACTTTTGGAAATTCAAAGCTCCCAAGAGTGTTTACTTTTGGAGGTTCACTAGTCAGACAGTTGTCATTAAATCAGCTCTCCACACAATTTAATGGATGCCTACAAGAGAGCTGTAACCAAGAATCAAGCTGATGCTGTGGAGCTGCTCCTCTGCAGGAAGCACCAGCAATGGTCCATGCGGAGCCTAGGGTGCAGGCGGTGGTGACGCAATCCAAACTAAGGGTGGAGGAGGTGCAAAAACAGTCACTGGTGCAAGATGAAGGAATCATGACAGGCTCCCCCAACCGAAAGGCCCGATGGCTGGGAGGGGTGAGGAAGGCAGCCAAGGCGGAATTTCTCTTGATCCCACCAGGGGCTGTCTTGACTTAGGGAAGCAAATGGAAGGCCAAGAGACCTGTGGAGTGGAAATTCCTGACCGTATGCCACAGCCCTTCAGTAAAGCAACTGTGGGATGGAGATGCATCAAGTGGCATCAATGAAGTTGGTCCTGGGAGCAGGGCTTGAAATCAGCCAGGCATTGGTTGCCTCATCCCCTTCTCTGTCCCAATTGGTGGGGTCAAGAAGTATGGGGCAAGGGGTAGTGGGGCCTCTTTTGTAGTTGAAAAAGTGGAATCCGTCAGTTGACTGGGAGGGCAACAAATGGCACCTGAGAAATAAAACGGGGAACCCACAGAGGATGGAGAAGATGTTCAGAGTTGGGTGAGTGCCATCAGCGGGAGAAGTGAAAGTGGAGCCAGCTAATGTCCTGATTGAGAGCGAGCAAGGAGAGCCAAGCATCCCCAAAGAATACCATGATTTAGCAGAAGTATTTAGTGAGCAGGAATTGGACTTACTCCCTCTGCCCCACCCCACAGACTGTGCAACTGAAATACTGCCTGGGGCAAAACTGCCCAAACCAAAGATCTACTCAATGACCCTCAAGGGAGATGGAGGAACTCAGGGATTTCATGGATAAGAATTTGGCTAGGGGCTTCATTCAGCCAGTGAAGTCCAGGGCGGCGGCCCCAGTACTCTTCAAAGAAAAGAAAGATGGCTCTTTGAGATTATACATTGATTTTTGAGGAATTAATGGGGTCTGTATGGAAAATATGCATGGAAAATATGTACCCACTCCCCATCATTGTCCAGCTGGACTTGAGAGAAGCATACTGCCGAGTGAGGATAAAGGAGGGAGAAGAATGGAAGACAGCATTCAATTGCCCCTTAAGGTCCTACCAATTCCAGGTGATGCCTTTTGGACTGAAGGGGGCACCCACGGTGTTCATGCAGCTGATAAACAAGGTGCTGCATGAGCACCTATATAAGGGTATGCTAGTATACCTAAATGATAGTCTCATTTATTCTGAAACAATGGAAAATCATGTAAAGCTAGTGTAGGAAGCGCTGAGGAAGCTATTGGAAGCCAAGCTCTATGCCAAATGTCCAAGTGTAACTTCCATGAAACCAGCCTAAGTTATTTGGTGTACTAAGTGTCCAGTGTAGGAGTAGAGATGGACCCTGGAAAGATGAAAGCAATATTAGAGTGAGAAGCCTCCCAAACCAGAAGGCAACTGCAGAGCTTCTTGGGCTTTGCCAACTTTTACTGACAGTTCATCCTCTTATAGTCCTGCCTATCACTGAGCTACTAAAGAGGTGGAGTGAAACCCAAACCGGTCCAGTTGTTTAACTGGACTATGGAATGTCAACTAGCTTTCAAAAAGCTCAAACAGCTCTTTGCAGGGGAACCAAACCTTAAAAATCTGAACCCAGAACTTCATAATACAAGTTCTGATGCTAGCAATGTAGAGGTGGGGGCTTCCTGCTCCAAAGAAATGCAAAGGGAGCATTCCAGTCCTGCGCCTACACTTCCCAAAAGCTGACCGATACTGAAAGATGTTGGGTGGTCTGAGAAAAAGAGGCTTATGACATTTGTTGAGCGCTGATGACCTGGAGGCAGTTTCTGGAAAACAGTAAAATCCCCTTTGAAGTGTGGACAGACCACAAGAACTTGGGGGCCCTGAAAACCCCAAGGAAACTTTCTCCCAAACAAGTACTATGGGCTCAGTACTTTAATTGATTCAATTTCACCCTTCAGTATTTGCCAGGGTGGAAGAATTTTCTCGCAGATAAACTTTTCTGAATGCCCCAATATAAATGCATCTGGGAAGAAATAGTTAACTCCATCATCCTTTCTCAGTAACTGGCAGTGAAGTCTCTGTGAAGCAACAGCCGCTAGGTACTCCTCAACCAGCTGATGATGCTTTGACCTAACAGCTGTGGGAAGCCATGAAGGAAGATGTGTGGTTCAGAGACCACAAGAAAGAGCTGATGATAAGGGAGGACCTGGTATGGAGGAAGACAAACTGTATGTTCCAGCCAAGCAAAGGACCCAGATCCTGCAGAGAAGCCACGATGTAAAGCCAGCAGGCCACTTTAGGGTTTGTAAAGACCCTTCACTTGTCTGGGAGGCAAGTCTGGTGGCCCAAGATGAAGAAAGGCATTGAAAGATATGTGACAAGCTGCCCAGTGTGCATGTCCATGAAACGGTTGCCTGTGAAGACTCCTGGGCTGCTCCAACTGGTGGCTAACCTTAATTGGCCATGGGAAGAGATCGCCATGAACTATATTGTGGAATTGCCTGAGAGTGCTGGGAAGTCTGTTATCTGGACGGTTGTGGACCTGGTTTTGAAGCAAGTGCACTTCATTGCCAGTCCAAAGCTTCCTTCAGCTTGGAACCTGGCCAAGATGTTTGTGCAACATGTTTATCGGCTGCATGGAGTTCCAAAATGCATCATTTCAGATGGTGGTAGTGGTGCATTTTACGACAAAGTTGTGGTGGGAGTTCATAAAGTTAATAAGTTGGCATTGGCCCCTGCAGAAAGGGCTCGCAACTTGGGACTCCTCCTGGATTCACGGCTGTCCTTAGAAGAACATCTGACAGCCGTGGCCAGGGGGGCTTTCTATCAAGTACACCTGATACGCCAGTTGCGGCCCTTTCTGGACCGTGATGCCCTACGCACAGTCACTCAAGCCCTGGTCATTTC
>JANHFK010008829.1:0-17340 GCA_036250565.1 Sibynophis collaris | reverse complement strand
GGTTTGTCCGAACTGGCTGAATCCCACCATTGCCTTCAAGTCTCTAATTGTATTTTTAAAGGCATCCTGCAACTTTATGAAAGTGGAGGCTAGAATATGTAGATACCTTACTTTGAGAAATAATGCCCCCATGACTGGAAACACAAAAACCACATGTACGGTACATGTGTTTATTCAGGGTCTATACTATAGACATATTCAGACTTGCCTCATCTTAGCATTACTACGCTCAAAAGACAATTTTACACAACACTGTTGATTTCAGATATCAATCCTGTTACAACATGTACTGTTGCTAGCTTCTAGCAGCATTCAAAATCAGTTAGGTGATGACTTTTATAAAGTTTTATAAAACTTTTATGAGTTTTATAAACTAGATCTAATCAGCTCCTAATCTGCCATGTTAGATTTCTTGTAATTTGATAGATTAAACCTTCCATATATTAATTTTTTTTGCTTCCCTATAACCATTTATATTATTATATTTATTAATTATGAAATTTATTGTCACCCATTTTGTATCCAATGACTCTGGGCAGCTACCATATTTATATATATTTAAAATGCCTACTCTTTCTTTTAGATTTTTGCTTTTGATATATAATTTTAGTTTTTATATTTTTATAGCTTTTATCATTTTTAGATTTCCATTTTCACTCTTGACTTTTATGCTTTTTAAAATTACTATACCTTATCTCATTATGCTGGACACTGACCATAATAAATATTTGATTTGATTTAACATTTATGTCGTAAATTCTGAACCTTGATAAACTTAATCTTAAAATTGCCAAATATCACCAGCATTTATAATACAATCCTATGCTGAAGACCTATAGTTGAAAATTATACGGGTGGAAGTCATGCAAACTCCTGCACATAGACACATAACATAATGCAATATTGGTATTTCTCTGTGCTGAGAATTTAAGGAAGATGGACTGTATACACCATTCTGAGAGCTTCTAGATATCTTTTCTTGAGACTGCTAAGTTACAGGACCTTTCTGACTCACAAAACTAATGCACTATATACTTAACTAAAGGACGTACATCTGAAAGTTCACTTCCTGGTTGAGTGTTTGAATCCAATAGGACTATATCTGACTATTCATGTCTGAAAAGTGCTATTAAAGGACAAAACTGGCAAAATATTTATCAAATTTATATAGCTGCCCATCCCACCAAAGATAACTCTAGGAGACATATAACAATCAAATAAAACCACAATATAAAGAAGAAATCACCATAAAAATAATCATTTAAAATATAGACAATCATTAATAATTTTTAAAAAATCATTACAAATTAGAGAATGCCAATCACAAGAAAGAGAGAAGTCATGCAGTGCCTCCTGGTGGTTAATGTAGCGGGAACATTAAGATATGCAATTGACATATCCATTATACAAACTGAACATATCTAGAATATATTCAAGCAATAATCAATAAAAATAAATTATATTAAAGTATATGAATAACAACAACAACAACTGTTTCACGTTTAATATGTAAGTGCAGCAAAATTGCACAAACTGTTTACAAAGCTAGACATGACTGAATTGCTAAACCACTGGTCATAATGTAAAAAATACGAGTTACCTGTATTCAAAAAGTCATGGGAACATAAAGTGGAAAAAGTTGTTGAAAATGAGAAGGTGAAGATCTTCTGGGACTTTCAAATACAGATGGATCATCATCTGGAACACAACACGCCAGATATCACAGTTGTCGAAAACCGAAATATGCAATTTATTGATATCACGGTACCAGAAGACACCAGAGTCGAAGAAAAAGAACTGGAAAAAATAATGAAATATTGCAACCTGGCCATCGAAACTACATGATTATGGATGAAACATGTAACAGTGATACCCATTGTCATCGGGGCACTTGGTACCATGTCCAAGAATTTTACAAAATACATTAATAAATTGCAGCTTCATGCAATAACACCAGCGGAACTGCAAAAAACTGTGCTACTCGGAACATTGTACATCTTAAGAAGGTACTTGGTTGATACCTAGGACACTAACAGCAACCCATATCAACTATCAGCGCCAGTCAATAATATTTTTGATATATTTTTAAATGTTCAGTTGACTGAGTTTCATGTGTAATGAATAAAAGTTTATAATAATAATAATAATAATAATAATAATAATAATAATAATAATAATAATAATAATAATAATAATGTAATAATCTGAATTTCATTTAAAGCAATCAAAAAGTGAGCTGGATTTCCCTCCTCTTATTAGAAGGTGACAAGTAAAATTAAAGACAATTTTTTGGGGGTAAATTCTCAATATCATTTTTATTTTTTGGTGGAACTAGGTATAATATTCAGGCTGTGTTGTTTCTCCTGAGGGGATAAATGCTTTCACATTTTACATGATTACATTCAAGTTTTCTATGTTTTCCAACAACAATCATACTGAACATTGGTGGTGTGGCTAATGAAAAAAACAGAGTTAGATAAGTGACCAAAGTGAAACAACAAAACTGTACGTCTGTTTAACAATCAGTGTTCTTTTAAAAGAGTATTTAAAGCATTTATCTTCATCTTTGATTCAGTAGATATTCTTATCATGAAAAAGCTTCATTGTTGTTGCCTTCCAGCTAATGAACAATTTGAGTTTCAGATCCTTGATTTAGTTTAGATTATACCTTCAAATTTTCCTGTGCTTACAAACGCTATTAAAAATGTGCTTTAAATTATGGCAAATATGGAAAGTAGCAGCACAAAAACAAAAGGATTTGCTTCTGCGTACATTACTATGCAATCAACAGTTACATGTATTCAGAACAAATTACAAATACTGCAATGGATCTTGAAAGAATAAGCTATTTGTAGTGATGCAGAACTGGGCACTGATTAATAAAAAGGAAAGTAGTAGTACTGTAAGTCAAATTATATGACTGACAATTATATCTGGTATTGGCAATAATAGGAACATGGTGTGTTGCTTTTGTGCAATTGCACAATATACCTGCCTGCCCAGTTCACTTACTCAAGGCTCTTGCAGCAAATTAATGTACAGCCATTTCTGAATTATAGAGTTTTGTTAAATTGAAATGCCCATTTATGGCTTTAAAAGGCAGAAAGCTGATCTCACACTTTAATAGGGAAACTATTAAAACACCGGGGCGAGAATGGGGACACCTTTGTTTTCACAACCAAAAATTATTAAAAAGAAACCAATCTAAAGGAAGGGGCAGGAGAGCTGGGGCATTAAAACTCTCGTTCACATCCCAAGCCGTCACAACTTGAATCATCATCACCATCACAAATATTTTCCGCTTTGATAGCTATCAGAGCCGCCAGAACCAAGAGACGTGCCCAAGGTCATGCAACACGGCACACGCGCCAGGGAGACTACCGCAAAAGCTCCGCTCAGGGACGATTCTGCCTCGCCGCCCACGCCCTCGCCTCCTCCCCACAGGACCGGGCTGCAACGCAGCTCGGTGGGGCAGCACTTCGCCTCCTGAGTAGCGACACGAGATTGGTGCTACGCCTCCCTCCCTCCGTCCCGCCCCCTTACCTCTCTTTCTGGGGGTCCAGAGGCAAGGGGGAGGAGTGATCCACCGGTTCCGGACCCTCCGGCTCCGGAAAGGGGCAGGACCACAGCGTCCAGATGCTTAAGAAAAGGGCAAGCTTTTGTAAGTCGAGAGGATCCCGTTCGCGCGTCTTTGGGATGCTTGTTCTTTGTCCCTTGCGGGTGGGAAACCACACGCGCGTCCCCCCCGTCTGTTTGGCGCGCACGCAGCTCTTCTCGCCTTCCCTCTCGCTCGCTACCGTTACTGCTCAGGACGTCGCCGCTTGATTCTCTCATCAACGGCCGCCACAACTCTCCTTCGCCTCCCGCTCGCGGATACCGCGAGTCAGTGCTGGAAAAGGGTGGGCTTTCGTACCCAACCACGCCCTTCTGGAAAGTCACGTGATTGGGCATCCTCAGCACGGGGCTGAGGTAACAGCTGGGAGACGCCGCCCTCGGCTTCTGCGGAGCCCTGAGCGGAAGGCCTTCCTCGCCTCGCTCAGCTGTAGCGAGCTTAATCTGTCGGATAGTTTTGCAACAAAACCCACCACCCGAAATAGCAAATGTTCGAGTATTTTAATAGTAATAGCACTTAAGAGTTATATACTGCTTCACAGTGCTTTATAACCCTAAGCAGTCTACAGTATCGGCCTATTGCCCCCCAAACGTTGCTGAGATAATATCGAAACTATCTCGTCGGACAAGTGTGGGCTCTGAAATATTGATTAGACAAAGCATATTAAATCCATTTTGTTATTTGAATGTGGAATACACTAAAATGCAGTCACGTTTTACCTTGCTGGTGCATATACGGATCTAGCCTCCCCCAAGATTTTGAAACTCATTTGGAACCTTAAATTATTACAGAAAGTTTATAAAAAGTAGAACATTTAGTTAGTTCAAACAAAAGTATGAGATGAGCTAATTACTGACAGAGGGGAAAAGAATAACTTAATTATGTTCTATATCTCTAAATGTACTTTCTGGAAATATCAAGATGTTTGATATTTATTCCTTTGTTTTAAAAATAGTTATAAATCAATTTTTAGCTGTGTTTTATGTAGCTGAACAGCTAAGCTAAAAAGAGTTTTTAAATAGAATTGAATTACCTTACAAGTTGAAAAATTAATAATTTGATAGTTTAGAACCTTTAGGTTCTAATGCTGTTAATTGTAACTTTAAAATAGACTGCTGTTATTGGAACAGCTTATAACATTGATTAGCAGAACTATCTAAAATTAAAATACCCAAGCTGCTTGTTTTGAAAAATATGCACAGATGCATTGTTTTGTTCTTTATTCATGGTTTTGAAAAAATAGAATTTGATAAAAAAGACTTAACTTGGTTTTCTTTTAAAAAAATGGAGTATAAAGAAACATTAAAAGTCCCATGGGTTTTGTTTTTTAGTTTTATCATAAAGGCAGAAGGAACACATATTTCTATTGACATAATGGGATTTTTGGAGATGTGAAATTTTGTATCTTACACCTTTTAAGATAACCTCAAGAGGCTATTGTGCACGAATAAAAAGAGCATTTGTGTTGCATCTGAGAAGCCAAGTATTTTCCAATTACTTCTCATGTTAGCGTAAAAGAAAAAAAAGTTTAGTTTTGTAATATAGTAAAGTCTTTTCTATTAGCATTTTTGTTACTATAGTATCTATTACTGCTAATAATATTTTTAAATTTTCAAGATCAGCAATAATGTATTCAGAAACTGCATTAATAGTGGTATGTCAAAATACTTTTACAATGTTTATTGACCTCGCCCAGCAAACCACAATTCATGTTTAAATCTGCTATTATACAGCTATCTAAGTAGGATTTACACACAAAAGAATTCTACCAAAAAGGCAAATATGTAGCAAATATAAGATACTCTCTCTAAGAAATATGAAAATATTTGAATCTAATTATCTCACGATCATAATAAATAGCATATCTGCTATGTCCCTTTTTAAAGAAGCTGTTAACCATGCGTTCTTAGAGAATTACCATGTTTTCCCGAAAATAAGACCGTGTCTTATATTTTTTTGAACCCTGAAATAAGTGGTTGGCCTTATTGCCGTGTGCTCAAAAGCCCAACTGGGCTTATTATTAGGGGATGTCTTATTTTGGGGGAAATGGTATCAATTCAACTTTCTTGACCTAGCATTTGCTGACACAATTCAATATTTTCCCTTTACCTTTTATATATAGAAGTGGAATATGAGATTCTTTAGCTGCCAGAACTATTTCCTACAACTTGGGCCAACATTCTGGTTAGTACAGTATGTGAACTAATCAAAATAATATATTGCTTAATTTGATGTGCAAATTCTATATATAATGCATATACATTTCTCCAACATGAAAGTTCTGGCTTTATTTTGCATTTTTGCTGATGCAGTGCTAATCTTCTAATTATAAATAGTATTTACAACCTAAATATTTAAACCACCAAATAATAGAAGTGCCAATAGCAATGCATTACAAGCATAGATGCGAACTCACTGAGGCAGGTACACACCCAATATCACAAAACAAAATACAAGTTGATGCAAGAACAAATTGAATCCATCAACCTCCATGGTGGAACCAACTACAATTTTTCTCTTGCCCATCTCCAGACATCTTACCCAAGAAAGCTTTAATTTTATGTGCTTTGCAATCATTTTGAAATGGAACACACAACAGGGAGAAAAAAAACCCTCATATAAGGCAACATCTGCATAACACCCACATATGAAACTATTATAAAAAAGTATCATTGTTAGGGTGTAGTCATCCATAGAAGGATTAAAGGCTACATTAAAGTGTGTATGTACATTAAGGTGTGGATGGAAACCACTTCAACTCTCTTCCAGTCCTCTGGTATTCTCTAGTGCTCCAATACCTTTGAAAGACATAGTTCAGAAGATCACATCCTCCAGCTCCTTCACATCTTTGAGTTGTAATCCGTCTGGTCCTGGAGATTTGAACTTTAGAATGGATAGGTGTTGTCTTATCATTTTCTTGCCTATTTTAACTTTTTTGACTATTTTGACTTTATTTTGGCTATTTTGACCCTAGTTTCATCAACATTCCCTTTGCTTTCTGATTGCACTAATTTTTATGTGAAGTGTTTAGTTTGGGGAAGGGTTGTTTCCACTCCTACATAATTCATTTTAAAATTTTCATGGTAATAATTATTACCACTTTGGTGAAGGATATGTTTATTAGGCCTTGTGAATGCAACGTATAATAGCAGGCCATCATCTACAGAGACCAAGTTCCCAGAAATGTACCCCTTGACATCTTCATAGACAATTATACACTTGGATTATTTTTCTTTCCATTTCTGTTCCTTTTCACAGACAAGATGGATGAGAACATCACCCATGCCCAGGAGAACTGAGCTTCCTTCCTGAAGCTTAATATTCCATGGTGGAAAGTTGTACAATTCTTTGCACATATATTAGCCAGAATGATTCAATGAACTTGATAATTCTGTGAAATTGTTCTATCAAATTTCTATCCCTGTTTATGATAGGCAATACATTTCATGAGCTTTTGAGTACAATCAGCACATATTTATTTTGGTTCCTCATAAGAGTCATCATTTATTACAAGTTTATGTTTCTTTTTTGCTGTTCAGTTTTCAAGCAGTCTCTTTTCCTATATTAGTTCCTACAAACATATCTGATTATTATAATTAATTACATATTTTTTATTCTGTAATGTTACATATACAGAATTTCTGAAAACTGAAAATAAAATAATCATATTTCTTAAGAATTCCACAATGTTGGCAAAGAGAGTGAGAAAAACTAAAGGTTGGCAGAAATTGGATGTGTATATATTTGAACTTTAAATTTGAAATTATAGTGATAAATTGCTATTCTACCTTTCTAGAACTTTTTTGTTTGGAAAATTGGTTAAAATTATGATTTTACAACACAAGGAATCTCTGAAAGTCATTGCAGTCATTAGTTCAATTTGCAAAAGATTGCAGCTTGGTGCATACTACTGTATTATGCAGTGTAGAAAGGATTACTGTATATAGACTGCGAAGAGAATATTAGAAAAGTCAAAACTGGATGCCTCTGATTTTATTTTGGGGTTTGGGCTTTTGGAAATACTGTTTTGGACATCACCAGTACAATTATTAAAGGGTAAATATTTGCAATCATCTGTATTTTTTGAAAGTCACAAGATGATCAAGGAAGCGTTTATAAAAGACTGAAGGAAAAACAAGAAAAGTTGTAATAACTGAGGAGATACCGTAGAACCATTTTGGCATGGGTGATAATTTTCTTAGACATAGGAGAACATGGAGACTTACTCAAATTATATAAAAAAGCAGTGTCAAATCTTACTTTGTAGAAATGGCTGAAAAGATTTAAGAAAGATTTAAGAAGGAAGAAATAACTACAGTTAGTGACACAATTGTGAAAAGACATAGATCTAGTTTCCTTAAAAATACAACCAATGTGACATAAGGGATGAAATGTTTTTGGAAATCAGTACAATGAGGGAATTTTAAAAAGAACCTTGAAAAAATATATGATCAGGTATTTTGCGCTCTATTGTATTACTTGTGAACAGCGTAAGGAATAGATAAAAAATAATATGTAAATTAATATGTAATACGTTTTTAAACTCTGTTTTTATGCTTTTAGTTATGTTTTATATTATATTATAATGTTGTTTGTAATCTGTCCAGGGTTACTTAGGTGAGATGGACTATGTAAAAAATTGATAAATAAAATAAAATAAACTACCTATGTGTGTGTAAATGTGAGAGTAAAGCTCTCTACTTCTGATGTAACTTGCAATTATTTATAGAATCTACCTGTATATTGGATTTGTTTTGTTTCATGTATTGTGGTAACAAATGTAACAGAAGGCAACCAAAACATCCAATAGCTTATATATGAAGGGGAGGAAATGCTTTTATCCTTTTTTAGAAATGGACACACCATAACTTTATGCAGGACTGCAATCTTGTGAGCTGGTTTAAACATAAATACATTTATAAAAAATCTCTTAGAGATTTGTGTTCTCATCTACATCTTTAACCTCAGGAAGATTTAATTTTAGCTATGATTGAAACATGCAAAATGCAGAAGTAGTTCTCTCCGTACTGAACACACATGTGTGCACACACATACACAACTGATGTAATATTATGCTAATATCACTTGCTGCTTTTAGGCAGGTTTAGACTTCCTTTCTGTTCTACATGGGGCTGCGCTTTAGAAGACTATTCAGAAACTGTAACTGCTCCAGAATGCAATGGCCCACATACTTGCTGCCTTCAAAGGTTGGGAGCACAAAGAGATTCTGCAGGGCCTGTACTAGTTGCCATTTGGTTTCTGGATATAATTAAGATTCTGATATTGACTTACAAAGCCCTTCGTGGGTTGATGCCTGGATATCTGCAGCACCATTTGCTCCAGTCAGAATCTCTTATCCCTTAGAACTTGTATGAAGAAACTGCTGATAATAGCACTCTTCTGGCAAGTGGGGAGGAGCACACTAAGTTAAAATGCACTAATTTTCTGCAGTAAAAATGGTACTGCCCTTTTTATTCTTCATTTTTAAGAACATTACATTGTTCTTAAAGAACATTAAAAAACACAGTGCTCTTAAAAAAACCAATTTAAAAAACATTAAGTTGTTCTTAGGGTATTCTTACTCCTTTTAATCATACTGTGGATCTTTTAATTTTTGTATATTGTATACCCTGTAAACTGCTGAGATTACAATGGGGATTGAACTACATTTACGTAATTTATTTGAGTATAGTTATTAAATAAACTTATATCCCATTGCACTGTAATCAAAATAAAATGTTAGAAGTTTTGAAAGAAGCCATGTCCTTTGTCAAATAATTTCCAGAAGGCCTGGCATCTACAATTCTTTATATAGCTATTTTCCATGTCCCTTCCAGATAGGCTATTATAACTTTCTATGGATATATTTTCAAAGAGCACAATAATCCAATTTCCTCCTCACAATGTTGTAGCCGGAATAAATAAGTTTTTGTCAACACTGATTATATCTTTCCATTCTTTTTGTTTATTCAGAAAAATTTTCTGTCAATGGCTTGATGGAATAGCTCCAGAACAGAAAAATCTTGTACCCTTTTATGTAGATATGATCCTGGAGAAACAGAAATTGAAGTGGATCTGACAATTCAGTAAGGGAATCTGAGTTTTTCTGCAATATGCATTCTGTATACTGGAATTAATATCAATTCTGATTTCCCTTTAGTAATTTTTATTCATTTAATGTCCCTTCTCCCTATTATAAAAACAAGCAATCCCATCTTACTTTTACTAGCTTCTTCTGCATTTAGTTCACAGTGAGTTCTGATTCTGCATTTTAAAAATAATAATTACTATATTCAGAATTAGACAAATTGTAGCTTATTACCTCCAATGTCCTTCTGAATTCTAATGAAATTATTTCGCATGCTCTTTCTTATATTTTCAAAAGAAAAAGGTCCCTTCATATGAGCTGAAGAAACCTTTTATTTTACTGTATTTTGTGAATGGGCTTAGCATCCTATTATCTATCAGCTTACTCAGTACATATCCAATTTATAAATTAAATCTTTTTTTCTTTCTGTCCTAGTTTTCCTAGCTTTATTTTCACTGTCACAACTAAATCTCAGAGCAGTATTCCATGTTCTGGTAGAAACTGAATCACAGTAGATAAGTTTCAACAAGAATTACTTAATAAAATATCATAATTATAATAGTGATAAGTTGAATCTCCTGACACACTGCAGCTTGTCCAATTAGGTATTTGGCAGTTTTTGTACAAAAAAATTCAACCCTGATTTTAGAAAAATAAAAATAAAGTCACCTGAGATATTTCTGCCAATGCCCCGGTATAAAATGAAAAAAATGGATGTGAACACCCTAAGAACACAATCGATGGCTGTGCAACTGTAAAATGTTATATCTCAGTAAAATTTCATGAGAGGTTCTGTCTTTTTACCAACAAAACCAAACCTCTAAATCTAAATAGAAGTTAATTGAAAAAATACAGAAAAAACCCAAAAAATATACTTGAAAATTTTAAATAATTTTTAGCACGCAACATTATCTTCTCAATTAAGATTTCAGGTTAAGAATAAGTTCACATATCATGTCAAGAGGATGGTTCAGAGGAATGAGCTGTGCTTTATGCTTGGACGCTGTTAGGCAGGCACTTGCTTCTGATGCCAACGAGGGTCTCCCTTTATTATGTTGTATCCTCAACTTTCAGTTAGGATTACTTCCCTGGCAGACCAGTACTTATCTGCCCAACACCTTTTCAATGATCCTCTAATTCAAGATTTCCCAAACAGTGAGGTTCTTTAGGAGAGATGCAGACAGAATTTAGGGTTGTAACGAACCTTTTACTTGTATATTGTTACAATAAATCCTTTCTCAAGCTTTTCCCTGGAATTGTTTTCATTGTTCATTTGTGTTCATTTTGGTATTTGGATTTTTAGGGGAATTGAGTACATTAAGATTACACTAATGAGAGTAGAGGGTTATGAAATAGAGGAAATAGAAATTAGTAATCCTTTCCACAGTGTCCTGTTCCCACTTCGTAGGAGGCAGGAACAGGAGCAATCTAATCAGTGGTTCTGATTGTAGATCAGAATAAGCCTCCACATGGTCAACACTACGTTGATATTGAATTTCAAGTCAGAAAAAAGATAACTCAAAACTTTTGATCAAACGATGTAATATAAATGTCAATTCATGGCAAAGCATACTTATCACATCTAACTGCTACCGTAGGACATTTCTGCCTGAGTTGTTTTCCTTTTTATCATATATATTCTCCTCTCCCAGCTAACAATATACATATTTTTTTTTCAGAATAACAACCTCATATGAAAGCAGATATTATTGGTTTATAAGACTCCTGGTTCGTCATCCCTTGGAAGCAAGACCTTTTTAAATTATGGACTTTATCTAAAGTTTCTCTCTCTCTCGAAAACAACTGTGTATTGTATGCTCATCTCTTAGGACTATTCTCAATATATCTGATAATAGATGCAAAAGTGCTTTTGCAAATATTGAAACATTTTCTTTTGTGATGTTAAAAGTAACAATGTGAATGTTGCTGTAGCCACACTACCCCTGACTTACAGCTGATTTTAAAATCATTTTATGACTATCTTTCATTTTCAGTTTTAAAATTACTGCAATTTACAACTGCTATGTAAACAATTAGAACATGTTATTGGTTCCATTTTTGAAAGTGTCCTTGATATTCTGTAGATAGCTTTGTTTCAGAGGTTAAATCTATCAATACCGCATTTCTTGTTTATACAATTGGCATAGTCATTAGAAAGAAGTGAGACAAATTAGGATTAGCACGTTTTCATGTGTGCTTGGAAGTTTTTACATTATACATTGCACACCTATTCAAAAATTTGTCCAAATTGAAGGAATTATTTGAATTTCACAGATTTTTTAACTAATATCACTTTGTTAGGGCTCAAGTTATTAAGATGGGAGATATACTTATTTTTAAAGATCAGAAGTCTTAGATGTTACATAAAAGGAAGATGAGATGAACAAACCCTTCAGGGAGGTATTTGATAATTCCTTCAATGCGAATGTTGAAACACGCTGCTTTTTAGATCTTAATCTCCTCAAATCTGAAAAAAAATCCAACAAAAATATTGTGGCACTTTATTTGCTAATATAATTTTCTTTTGTACAGGTTTTAGGTTACTAAAACTGCTTTCTGGAAAAATAATATTTTGGGGCAGGGTAGGGAAAGTAATATAAAGAGAGATGAAAGGAAGAACTGGACATGCATATAATGCTAACTTCCTAGAAATAATGGCCATTCACAAAACAGTCACTTGGTATGAGACGCAGACTGGGTTCAAAGGTTATCTATTTTCTTCTGACAAGCCATTTGTGTGTTGTGAATCGGTCAATTGCGATTTGTAACCCTAACCCAATGAGCTCAAAGATGACTGATTCCTAATCAAAGGCATGTAAGATTGTTGCAAAATGTATGGAAGAATAAAAGTAAATGAATCAGATTTTGAAGTATTTGTAAACAATTTTATAAAGAGAATAAATATGTAGTAAAAACAAAATTCAAAACAGATGGCAAAGAAAGTTGAATTCTACTTTACAGAAATTCAGTTCATTACACCTCTCCGTAGCTTTATTTTGCATTCATTATATATATGTGTGTGTGTATACATACATACACACACATAGAGAGATTTGATCCACATTCTTCCTTTCTATATAACCAAAAGCATACATGTCCAATTCACTCTAGTCACTTATTTTTTCTTGCACGAGACCTTCACATTTGATCTCATTGTCTCTTTCTGATTCTTAACTGCCTTATTGTCACTTCATTCATTATGTTTCTGACATATTTAGCACTCTGTATCACAGACAAGTGGGCAGCTGTATGCTATCAGAAATCTCTTGATAAGTTGGACTAGAAACAGGCATTCAAGAACACAGAACTCTCATAAGCATCTTTATTATACAAAAGGCAGTGAAGCCATTGTGAAAGAATTCCAGTAACCACAATGTGTCAAATGCAGACACTGTTTATACTATACTGCTAATCTGACCATAAAAAATTAATTACACAATTTCCTACTATTTTAAGAAAGAAAATACCGTATGCAAAAATTGTATGACTGCTTGAAAATAGGATTAATACTGTGTCAGGGTAATGATGATTTAATAGCTGGCCAGCTGCTATAATGTTGTATTACTATAACACTATAACAATGATGCAATGGTAGCAATGAGTCAGCAGGATTATTTGACTGCTACTGCTTTAAGAGGCTGTAATATAAGAGAGGCCCTGTAAGCGTGTATGTTTCTCGCAGTGTGTGCTTCCCTGCTGTAGTTGATGATTGATTGCCTGACTTTGCCTATGTATGTGTATGTATATATTCGTTGTAGATAAACCATTATTTGAAAAACAAACCTGTTTACTGTATTTTGGTCCTAGGTTGTCTCGAAATAGTCACAATGTGCACTCTCTGACATACTTTTATTAATCCTAATAATAAAGAGGAGAGAGAACAATACCAATTCCATGATATAATTATGTAGATACCATTATACAGCTATTTTTAATAGCTGTATTATTAGGATAGTTTATATGAACCCCACCTGGGATTGGTTACTGAGCTGCTGCCAACAGCTATGCACTGAGGGATTTTCCTTCCACACAGCCTGGTTTCAAACTTATCTTTCTTTTGTCCCTCAAATATTCCCATTCCTATTTTAGAAGCTATCTTGCTACAGACAGCCATACAGAGTCTGGTTCTCCTTTAAAAGTACTGCTCTCCTTTTAATAATAAATAAAATTGATTTCCTACATCCTGTTTGGTTGGAAAGAATAATAAGATAGGGAAAGCACACAGAGCGCAGACATTGGAATTCTTTCCAATCCTTAATAATAGCATTACTGTTGGCCACATAACGAGGAAGGAAGCAAGAGGAAGCATACAAGAGAACAATAACATTCTGTGCTGCTGCTCAGGTGCCTCTCTCACACTGATGAGGTGGGGGGTTTTTTTTGCAGCACCTGGATAAATGGACTGAATTCTAAGCCTTTTACATTTCTCTCTAATAATTAATTGAAGTAAAAACACAGAATATGTCATTTTTCCCCAAACCACTTGACATTTAGACAACTAGACAATCTTATATCAGGGATGGTATAAGGACTCCTGCCTTGGGGAGGAGGTTAGACTAAAAGCCCTCCAAGGTCCCTTCCAACCCTATGATTCTATGACCATTATCACCCTTTTCCATTACAGAACCAGGAAGAGGGATGGAATTTAGAATGGATTAGTTAGAGCCATTTCATGCTATTTCCCAACAGGCTTTCCTATAGGATGCTTTGGGAGATTTTGTTCTAAAATATTCTTTTCTGTTGTTCCCCATTGGACCTGGCTTGTTTTTTAACATAATCTTTCTTTTGTTGGCTTCTCACACTACAGTACACCAAATATGATCCCATTCTGTATCAGAAGACATGAAGAAACAATCAAGATATACCAAGCTCCCTTTACATCAGGGATGCCAAACTCCTGGCCCGCAGGCCAGATGGGTCATGCTCTGGCCATACCCATTACCAGTTTAGTGAAGGGGAAAAAAGTCCTGATATGTCATGCGATGCCACCATGATGTGAATTTGACACTCCTGCTTTACATAATTCGTATGCAATTTTATATTGGGTTGGAAAGAGTAGAACAAACTGCAATTATAGGATTATTTCTAACATCTAAAAGCAGGAACTTAACCTGCCTTTCTTTCTTCCTCAGCATATGTAAAATCAGTTAATATAACAGTATACCTATAGTCTGTCAATAGTTGCCTTCCATAGTCCTAGACATATTTATAATTCTGTCTCTAACATGTTTTCCAAGTCTAGGACTCTCTGAGCTACCTTCAGGCTTCTAGATTCTCCCCTCCCTTTTGACTATAAATTGGGAAGAGGCATTCTCCACGACTCTGCTTTGATTAGCAATTCCATTACTAAATCATCAAAGCTTAATATCAGCATTGGGATAATACATCTAATTTATTACATATTATTGACTAGATTTTAAGAAACCACCTGAAAATTTGTCATATTGAAAATTAACAAATTATTAAAGTTGCAGCAGTGCTTTTCCTAGCCCTATATAAATTATACTCTAAACCCAGCTCCTCACCCCATCAGTGATGTACAAAAAGAGCAAAACAACTTAAAACTAGATTAAAATGTGGAGTCCTAATTCTGCATTCAAGAGACTTTTTGTGCTACACATTAAGCTAACTTAAGCTTGCTTACTTGTTTGTAACAAGTTGTGTGCATCCAAAACACAGTTTGTGAAGTATGGTTTATAGCTTCATTTATAATTTTGGTTTTCACAATTCATATTGGGTTATGTGAACATAGCCAGAGTATGAGTTTGGGTCGCTTGCATCTGAAGCATCCTAACTCACTTTTCAGCAATGTCGTTTCTCCATTCGGGATTGTACCCATCTCGAATCCGTCAGTGTCCTGTTCCCGTCCTGCACACTGAGAGGAGTTGGGAAAAACGGCCCAATCTGATAGATAGGGAAGGATAACCCGAGTTTGTCCCGGATGATCATCTGTCTCTTTCCTTCTCCCCAACTTCCTAGCAGTCGATCAGTTGGGATCAAGATAAAAGCATTTATGTGCGCAAATACATCGATCCCGTAAGCTCCGCAGAAGTAGCCTGGGAATTTTGTGACGGCTGCAAGGGGCTCCGATTTCAGTCGCTCATCCAATCCGCGGTTCGCCTTCCTCCCCCCCACTTCCAGCCGGGCTGGCGCTGCCCACCCCAACCCCTCCCCTCGCGCACACAGAGAGAGAGAGAGAGAGAGGGAGAGGGAGAGAGAGAGGTCGTGAGGGAGCGCGTTACCCGGCATGCAGCAGGCAGTGCGTTCGCACCAAGATGGCGGCGCCTCTAAATGAGTACGAAAAAGAAGCAGGCTGCGTTCCTATTTTGCACTCGGAGGTGAGGCCCTGTGGGTTTTCGGCTGTTTTGCAGCCCCAGTTGAGAAAGAAGGATCCGGTCGAGCGAAGGACGGGGGAGGAGCAGACACTGGTGGCTGCCGCCGCCTTCCTTGACACTCCCTTCTCTGGCGGGGGCGGAGGATGGCCCTGAGGCACAGGAGGAATTGTCAGGGAGAGAGAGAGAAAGAGAAGCGGGCGGGATCCTTGCTGGGTTGTGAGATGAAGAGAAGTGGGTGTAGAAACCGTTGTCCCATGTAGACAGGTTGAGGAGAGAGGTTTTGTTTCCAGCTGTTCCCCTTTTTATTCCATATAAAAGTGAAAGGAAGTTGGTTGAGGTGGCTATTCTAAGCTTGCGTTCCCCCGGAGTTACCTTTTTCTTTGGTGTCCGAAAGTGTGAAAACACCTCTATTCTCCCAAAGGTGTATATGGGGCACTATTGATGGGGTTGTGCTTTTGGAGGTTTTCAAATTCTGAAACTCTCTCATCTTAACTAGCAGTACCTACAGTTATATGCTCTGTATATGTTTGTTTAGTTTATTGCCTAGAAAAAGACTTCAACTTTTCTGATCGTTCTAGCAGGGAGTTATACAATTTACCACATCCTGAGGGTTTCACAATTTTAATTTCTGGGTCTGAAAAATGCAGAAGTTCTTCTTTAAAAAACATTCTCTGATTTCATAGGATTATTGAACTACTTCCTTATAATATTACACATACAGATGAGGCCTGGTGGTGTTACGTCTTGATCTATGTTATTTATAACTATGATTTAAAGTATATAGCAATAAATATTCTTTGATTGGTCTTTAAGTAGAAATTAGACAAACTTACTTGTTTCTCCAAAATTAGTTACTGGGATACAGTGACCATTTTATCCCGTATATTTTTGGTTAGAAAGGTGATTATGGATGATATTTTACTTTAGCCGTATTTGGTATACCAGTTGCCTGCAGATACACTTAAAATAATAAAAACCTCAGAAAATTATTTTTATTTTTCTTCCAGAAGATTGTATATGTCATATACAATTAAAATCTGCTCTTCATTGCATCTGCTCTTCATTGCATCATAGAAGTTTGCCCATTCCTTCCAATATTGAAACCTATGGCTTGTGCTAACAAAACATTGCAATAGTTCTTGCATTATTATTTAGAAAAATCTTCACTATTAAGTTAATCTGAAACTTGATTTTAGCTTTCAGATTCTTTAGGATTCTAGCAATTGCTTTTACAATATGGTAAATGTCTGGAAGACTTTTTTGTTGTTCTTTTTGGCTCCCCCCCTCCCCCCCATGAAGAATAA
>JANHFK010008823.1:261813-272585 GCA_036250565.1 Sibynophis collaris | reverse complement strand
ACAGAGAATGAGATGGCTGGATGGAGTCACTGAAGCAGTAGGCATGAGCTTAAATGGACTCCAGAGGATGGTAGAGGCCAGAAAAGCCTGGAGGAAAGTTGTCCATGGGGTCATAATGGGTTGGACATGACTTCACAACTAACAACAAATGCTTTTGAGTTGCAGTAATGAAATATGCTATGAAAGAAGAGGAGAGTAGTGTTGGTCAATTTTCCTTAAGGTTATTATGGGACTAATGAATGATGGCAGAATTAGAAATGAAGTGGAATTGAGAGAATCTGGGATTTTCTACAGGATAGCTTGCTATGAAGCATCTGCAATATCACCTCAAACAAAGGTATAGGTTGAGGTAGCTGGGAATAAATGACTAAAAAGATACACATATTGTGCAGATTAATATGAAAATGGATACATGTTATTGAAATGAATAGACAAATGTCTACACATCCTTTCTTGAACTTGAGTTCTGATGATTCTGGTGCACTGCCTATTACCCATGTATGTATGCTGCTTTCAAATAACACCCAAAAACAAAAAAACACACAATTGAATCATCCTTTAAAAGTTTTGAATTCTTGGAAGCCACCAAAGACACTTGTCTTCTTATCTGAGTAGGAAGCATGATCCAGAGCACAAGTGATAACTACACACACACACACATTTAAATGACTACCAGACATGCCCTGACAGCTGCAGCCAAACCTTTGCCAAAGTGACCATAATGGATAGCTAAGAGTCTTCAGAGTAAAAGGGTCATTTAGGTGACTCAGGCAAAAACCATGAGTAATTGTCAGTACTTTGTATTTTTTTTGGTAGCAAACTGGCAGCCAAGCTGGAATGATTTTGTACTAAGGTAGTGCAGTCATTACATTTCAAATCTATATATGAAAGCAGAATGAACAATATATTGTAACATCCCAATCTAGCGTGTATTATTTATTTGTTATTTACATCTCTCTTTCCTTGAAGAGGTTTAGGGTTGGCTATCAACACAACTCCCCTGTCCAACTGCTTCATACAATATTTTTTTAGAATGGTGTTTCTCAACCTTGGCAGCTTTAAGATGGATGGACTTCAACTCTCACAATTCCCAAACCAAGGACTTGGAATTCTGGGAGTGGAAGTCCACCCATCTTAATTTTGCTATGGGTGAGAAGAATTGGACCACTTAAGTCCATGTGCTTAGATATACCAAATAATTTCCCATCTCATTTCAGTAGGCCCAATTTTCACTCCCCCTCCTCCCGCCAGATATTTCTGCCATAATCCCAGTAATGCAAAAGGAATCAAATCTTTAAAAAGACTATATTTTCTATGTGGAACATGGATCACATTCTGAGTAAATATGAAACCAAGAAATAATTGATAATGGCAGTGCTTTTTATGAGATAAATGTTTTAATATGTTTTAAATAAGTGCAGCTCTATTTAAGAGGTTGTATCAAAATATTGCCATTCATCTCTTAAGAAATAATGTATCTCTTAATATAGCTGTTCATTAAACTTGAAGTGAAAAATCAAAACACTGTATATTTCAACTCATTATTCTTTTCTGTTCGTGTTCCAATCTGTGTTTTGAACAGATCAACAGATCACCCACACACACACACAGAGAGACTACTGCAATTCTAGAATATCAAAAGGTCATTCATTGGGTATTCCAGCTCCACTTGTGTTAACTTTCTGACATTTCATTCAGAGTAGTATATTCAGTTCAGAAAAAAATCAATGCTGCTAAGTACTTCTGAATCATCTTTTAAAAGGACATTTTTTTCTTGCTCCAAACTCAGGTTAAGTCCAAAAAATATATATTCATATGGATGCTGTAATTGCAACTATGTAACCAATTTTGTCTGCATGGAACTGTTTGGTCACCTACTGCAAAAGCCTGTAAGTTCCAGTATCAATTAACAGTTTTTGCATATGGAGACTATGCTGGATGACTTCCAAGGAAACAATGGCAAACTGAAGAAAGCCCCAGTGAAAGTAGGTTATAGAAGAGGAACTGGCTTTTCGGGACAAGATAGGACAGGGGATGATTCAAATGTGAATCTCAAAATGACACATTAGAAGAATGATATAGAAAAAAATGTGTTACATTTTTTCCAGATCCTTACTGAAGCTATTATTTTTAAGTCCATATTTAAATCAATTTCAGTCTTGCCCAGTAAAACTTGTACCTTATCTATAATATCATCTATCAATAATGGCAGAGATCTTTAAAGATAACTTCCAGTCCATTGTTCAAAATTATCGCTCAATGCATCATTTGTTAACAGACTTTGCTGCAGTCTGCATTATCAGGTCAAGCTTAAATATTCTTCTTCTTTAACTATAGTCCTTTTTTTCCCCTTCTGGTGCTTCTGGTTTCCAGCTTTCAAAGTTCCATCTAATCATGCTTTCTTGCAGATACAAAAATAGGAATAATTGGGAAGACTTGAGAACATGAACAATGGAAGAATTATTTCCAAAGGTTGTTAAATTCATGCAGATCCTAAATTCATTTATAACTTTCTAAAAATCAATTCTCTAATCACGTTTTTTGCTGTTAATTCCAAAGAAACTGCATTAATCCTTAAACTCATATGTAAAACTTCTTTTGTAAAGGATTGGGGGGGGGGGAACCTTACCCAGTGAATGCCGTAAGAGTTGCCATTCCAGAGATTTGCAATACTTCAAAAACAATAAAAATTTAAATCCAAAGTGATTAAGAAATGGGGATCGGCCAAACCTTATGCCCTTAAAGAATACATTACAGCCTATGATACACCTTTGAGAAAATTCCTAACTACTAGTCACTCAACTCACAAGTAGATCACAAAAACATCAGATCCTGCCATCTACTTATCAGGAGCTGCTGTCCCAAAGTACTTGTAGGCAATCTCACAATCTGTTCTTCTCCCAGAGATTTCACTGCTCCGATCCCACATCCAGTTGGCAATTTCAGCTGTAACATCATTGTTACTTCTTCAGAGACAACTTTGATCCACCTTGTCCTCACTGGATAACTTTTTCAGATAAGTTTCTTTAAACAGCTCTTCATCTACCTCGCAAATATGCGAAGCCATTAAAGAGAAACTGCTAAAGGTGAAGTATGATTTATCATCATAAAGTAATTAATTGAACTAAACCCTAAATCCCCTACTTAAGACTTCAGCCAAAATCAGATTAAAAGCTTAATTCGATTTATTTTGTAAGGTTGAATTGCAATTATTTGCTCTCAAGACATGGCTTTGTCATCATTCTTGGGAACCCAGTGGTAGTATGGAGTCTGCTAGATGGTTGCATTACTGCTGTATAGATTGCAAAGGTTTCCCCTGTCCAGTAGTTTCTGACTCCAGGGGCTCATATCTTTTTCCTAGCTGAAGGAGCCAGCATAGTTAGAAGACATTTTCATGGTTATGTGGCCAGCATGACTGTATGCCGAGAAGCATGGAATGCTATTACTTTTCCATTGAAGTGGTACCTGTTTTTCTATTTGTATTTGCATGCTTTCAAACTGCTAGAGTAGGTGGGCAAGAGCTGGGGCAAGTAACGGGAGTTCACCCTCTTGCATAGGATTTAGATCTCGAACCTGGGCTGTCAGCTTTCCAGCTGACAAACCCAGTGTCTTTAACCCCGGAGCCATCATACCCTCCATAGATTGTACTTTCCTGCAAATTAAGTGTTAAATTATTTTTCATCGGGTTTAGTGGTTTACATTTTAATTGGCTGTTTGTAACTATTTATTGCTTTTGTTTTTTGCTTCTAATTGTATGAGTCAAAGCCATGCATGTGAGGTGAGCAGCTACATAAACTGAATAAATAAATAACACCACAGGAGGGCTGGGTTTGTATAATATGCTAGTTCACACCAAACACACCACTTAGCCTGTCACTTTAATCAAGCTATCCTATCCATATCGTAAATTGTGGCTACCCGTCGGTTAACCAACAACAAATGTGAAAAATTCTGACCTCTGCCTCTCAACTCCACTGCAGGAGAAAAGGAGAGGGAAGTAAGTAAACAAGTAGTCATTCATTGTTTAATTATTTGTGTAGTCTGATCCTAACCTCTGTTTATAGAAATGCATATCCAAATCAGTCCCACTGTTCCAAAATGTTTGCAGATGCATACATCATACATGTTATTCAAGGTCTGACTACACTGGGGTAGTTGTCAGAATAGCAGATTAACACTGAACCATCTGGTTGCTATTACACATAATAGGCTGTGGTGTGTGGTGGCTTCCCATGAAGCTGAAGGATCTTAACATGGAGGTACAGCTGAGCCAAGTCTTGAGGGCCAGGCCATACATTTTTAATATGAAAATTGTATCTGTTATTCCAAGAGCAGCTGTCCAAATAGCTCTAGAATTAGTAGTAAAAATATTTCTCCCAGGTTCCTACAGTTATTATCCATTTCTGTCCAGTAGAATTCCTATTTGCCTCAAAGTATCAAGCCCCAACACTCAGGAAAAGTTACCAATGTATAGCCCTCTGCAGGCTTTGCTTGGCCTATGTGCACCATTCTTGTGATCATTACTATCAAAGGAATTACATTAAAAAGATGAAAACGGAAAAGCAACTCCAGCTGTGCCAAGAAGAAGTATTTGCAAAGTTGCTTAAGGAAACCGACTCTGCTAACCCTTGCAAAGGAAAGAAGGAGCGCCTATCAATTTACAAAAAGAAAAAGTGGGGGAGGAAAAGTAAAAAGTAAATACTTAATAAACCAATCTGCCACCTTGCTTGCTGTTAAGACCCCTTTCAGTCTCAGAATAACTTCTGATGTCACCTTGCTCCTCTCCATAGCTTTTCAGCAGGAGCCTGTTGCTATATTTTTCTCCAGTGGCACTAAATAATTCAGCTGGGTTTGATGCTTTGTGAACAGGCCAGATTACAGGCATCAGGCCAAGGCTAAGGTCGCTATGGAGACATGCAAACAGTACCACCTTCCTTCCCTGGGCCATGAACAGATGGCACATAAACTGTAGCTGCATTACTATACCCATGTTAGCAATACAAGGGCTTTTAAGAAGAACAGAAGAAAGGACACGGTTGGGTTACTATTGCCAATGAGAAAGTCCCTATTCTTCTAATATACCATTTGTAAGATGTTGTACATTAGTATCAATACTGTTTTGCGGGAGGGGGGGTTAAAAACACGCTAAGGGAATTCCTCTGGCACAAGTTTTCAAGACAGCCTTGTCAAGTAAATGTATCAGTCCTGCCAAACTTTCTGTAGTACAGCAGAGCTGAAATAGCAAAAACACACTGAGGAAATTCACAGCCTCACAAGGTATTTAATAAATATTTTGTCACAAAACTTTAGGAAATATTTCTAAGATGCTGAGCCATACCGTTGTCTGCGTTGTTGTTTTTTTACATTCTTGAAAACACTCTAAACTCTTTAAGAAAACACTCTAGACTCTGGAAGAAAATCCAACCAAAGCATTATAGAAACCTGCATGTAGGTTGTCACCTTCCCCAGGGGGAAATGAAGTCAGCAATCATTTGCATGTTTTAATTGCTAGATGCTTAGAATGGCAATTGCTGCTGCATCTTTTCTAAACTAGCCATGTCAGAGTAAAGGGATCAGAGATGAAGAATGCAACTAGGGGTTGCTAGACAAGCAACATAAAAGCAATTTTTCATCCACTCCTTTTTAGCATTCTAATTGACATCATCCATTTGATTGAGGAAGACATGTATTCACATGTCTTCTTTAATTTAATTAAGAATCATAACTGGGTTTGAGTTTTGTTTTGTTTTTGGTAAACTACATTGATAATCGTCCTATAGATGTTTAGCGCACTTGAGATAAAGTTGTGGCTCGTGAGTGGTGGCCCATGGACAATTGGTAACTTATGATGTTACCGAACTTGGTTGATTAAGGGAAAGAAATGCAATGTCACATTATAATTTCATTTTTTTTAAATGTCATAACATGCTTGGAATTTTCACCCAAATCTTGCAATATTGAATGAGCTGGTAAGTCTTTATGCCATTTTAATATACACAAACTTAATTCTGACTCCATGAAGTTACAGATCAAAATTCAGATGTTTGGCAACTGACTTGTATTTATGATGGTTGCAGTGTCCTGGAGTCATTTTATCATCTTTTGTGACCTTCCGACAAGCAAAGTCAATGAAGAAGCCAGATTCACTTAACCACCATATTACTAATTTAACAGCTACAGTGATTTACTTAACACTGTGGCAAGAAAGGCCATAAAGGGGACAAAACTCACTTAACAACTGTCTCGCTGAACAGTGGGAGCTGAAGAAGCTTCTTGGATGAGAAGCAAAATGTTTTCAAAGAAAAACCAGAAAGTCAAGTTGCCTCTTGAAAAAGCACCTTTGGGACAACCAAGACCTGGATGACTGAGAATCTCCATAGACATGGGAATTGCTATTCCAATATGTGTCTATATTTGGATCAGCCCAACTTGAAAAAAATGGCAAATGGCCAAAATATCTTTCCCACAATCAACCTTCCCACAGCCACCCAAGATTCTTTATGTAGCAATGTTGCTCTTCTAGAAAGGGATTTTCTCTGTCTTCAAGAAATATTGAATAGCTCCCAGCAATCAAGAACCAGCCATCTCAGTAAACTCCTGTCTCTTGTACATTCTCATTCCTGTTGGTTATAAATTGTAGTTAGAGGGTTAAGTTTGTATCTCTCACATAGTGGCAGTATGACAGTAGTACGACAGGTTTTTTTTCAAGGTACTTTTAGTCTTGCAGATATTACAATTGTGTTTTTTAAAAAAATAAATAAATGGCCAGGTTTATAAAAAGTAGCATGTGATAACATTTAAAGGAAAACTTTTCATGTTTTCTAAAAGTAATGGTTTTTAATAGCAGCTGGAATAAAACATGACAACAAAATAAATCTGTATTGATGCAGGTAATTGACAGGAAGAGTAATGATGCCAAGAATAAGATTTTGTATTTTAATTAGTTATACTAATTTTGTTAACAAATCAAATTTCAATTATCTTCACTTTTTATATCTTACTTCTATATACACAAACATACACACATGTGCACAGATGTTTGTAGGTAAATTTGTGTGTGTGTGTACTGATACTCTTCTTTAGCAACAATTGGGACTGGCAACATTAGTTAAGCAAAGAGGATACTATGATCTTACTTCGGGTCATAACATTTTTAATCCGTTAATAACAGCAAACAGTCACTAAATGAGGCAGGATCTAAATGAGACACATTCTCTGTATGTGTATCTATCATCTCTCTCTCTCTCTCTCTCTATTTATTGTTTGTTTGTTTGTTTGTTTATTTATTAGATTTATATTGCCGCTTATTCACCCATGGTGACTCACTCTAGCTATCTAGCTATCTAAATATATATTGTGTCTGTGTACATATGTACTGTATGTATTTATGTATGTACAGGTAGGTACAATATTCATTGTATTTTGTCATTAGCTTAATCCCGGTTATCACTCCAAATGTTGTATGAAACTATGATGCAACTTGCAAAAACATTTCCGTTAATACTGAGTTATTGTAATTTTACATGCTAAACGATGAATATATTACTTTTGAATTATTTTCTTAAATGTTAACATTTTAGTATCTTCAATAAACAACTTAAGTTAAAAAAAACATGTTCTCCTTTTTGAAAACTTTCTCCTATTTGATATCAGTGTTGTCCTCAAACAAACTCCTCTAAACTTTTGAGAATATCTGTTCTGTTCATCTTCTCTGGACCATTTTAAAAGGATTTTGGCAAACAATTCAAACACATTATTGGCCTCTTCTTCTGACAAGCCCAGTGAAGATTAGCAGTACCAATGCTCTGATGCTCTTCTTTATAATAAATATGTGACTAAATATCGCTTTGTAGTACAGTTACTAACCCCTTCCTCCAAAATCATGGTCCTTGAGCCACCACCAAACCATTGAAAAATTTAGAGGAATCTAGAACCATTTGTTTGAGGATAACACTGCTATCAAATAGGAGAACGTTTTCAAAAAGGAGATTTTTATTTATTTATTGAAGATATTAAAATGTAACATTTAAGAAAACAATTCAAAATATATTCATCTTTCAGCATGCAAAATTACAATAACTCAATATTAGCGGAAATGTCCAATTCAGAACATATCTATATAACCAGTTTTAGAACAACGCAAAATCTATCATCTGCAATGGCCATCAGTTTTTGTAAACTACTTTATTATATTGTACCTCTTGTATCCTTGCAAACCAGGATCTCATGAGTTGTTTTGAGGAATTACTTTATTTGTTCACTACAAAATGATTGGATTATAAAAAGGATCAAACAGCAATTCATTTTGTATCTTTCTTTTGAGTCTGTATCTGTTTTCCAACCTTGTAACTTAAAAAAAAAATGTTGCCCTGGAATTAATCCTCACTGAGGGCAATGATTTAGAAATAAATAAGGCTACCACATGGGAGTCCAGGTTGATTCAGCAAGTTATGAATGTGTTTAACAAATAAACAAGCATGTATCAAATTGTAAACGAGGTTTTAAAGATCCAGGCTGACAAGACCAGGATGCTCTGAAAATTTGAATAATTCTCAAAAGTATTTCTTCTGTGTCAGAAATAATAATTTTTAGTTTAAATTAGCATAGTTTCCCAGTTGCTTGTTTGCCCTTGTTTTATAAATAATGAAGTATTTCATGAATATTTCACAAAAGCCTTTATTCTGTTACCAACCTGCTTCCACTTAAAAAAGTCACTTAACAAAACTATTGTATCCCTTACCCACAGGGCCAGTTTTAATCTAAGACTGAGCAGGCCTTGGCCTATAGTGCCAAAATGTAGAGTTTGTCAATACCACCTCTTCTTCCAAATCATTCTAAGTCTAACTTGCATATTGATGGGAGATGGTATCATCAGTCAATGTAACCTTCAGTTGGCACTGTCTACAAATAAAAGTATGGCTATAATCTCTTAGAATTCTATTCCAGAAAATGACCAACACAAGTCCCCAATAAATATTGATTTTGTTTTTTATGTGGGAAAACCATACCAAAAAATTAGCCTTGTACTAATCTTGCAGTACTTTTTACACAGACATCTGTTTCTTGTTTTTCCCCAATCTTTCCCAAATCTAATAGCCTGAAATATACGAAACCTTTCATTATTTAATGTATTGGTATGATGATTCCTGGTACCATAAACTTTGCTAATCCATTGAGATCACACAAAAATATCCTAGAAAATTTCTATCTATGTCCAATCCTCTTCTATAAATTATATAAACTACAGTTTTCCCATATTTTCCATATATTTATTATCAGGATGCTTTTCTCATTTGTTTTAATGAAGTCTGTTTATGATATTTGAATACTTCCAATCAAAAATAAAACTAAAATATTGCAAGATTTCTTTACAAAAACATTTGCTATTCTAGAAATGGCAATTTGAACAACATAAAGAACTCAATTCTTTCCACATGTACTGAGAATTAAATTGCCCTTAGTTGAATAAGATTTAATTCTAACAAACTGTGCTCCAACTTTTTTCCAGGTGAAATACTTTTCCACATAGTCTTTGAAAAGTACATTATTTTCAAAGAACTATGAAAAAGAACTAGACATCAAGTAGAGAGAAACAGAAAGGTCATATGTAACAATTCAGTGACAGCAGACCACTAATTCTGAGGTTTGTTAACAGTAGAAAAATGATTGTTGAAAAGGGCATTCTACATTCTGTATTTCTCAGGTTTAGATTCTACTGTGATTTATTTCATAATAGGCAATGTTTATGGTTATGTGCTTCTTTTAATATTAATACTAATTTAATTAGTAATTTAATACAAGACTACCTTGACTTACAACCACAATTGAGCCCAAAATTTCTGTGGCTAAGCAAGACAGTTGTTAAGTGAGCTTTGCCCCATTTTACAACCATTCTTGTCACAGTTGTTAAGCGAATCATTGCAGTAGTTAAGTTAGTTGCTAAGTGAATCTGGCTTCCCCATTGACTTTGCTTGTCAGGTTACAAAAGGTGATCACATGATTCCTAAACACTGCAACTATCATAAATATGAGTCAGTTGCCAAACACCTGAATTTTGATGATGTAACCATGAGGCTACTGCAAGGGTTGTAAGTGGGGAAAACGGTCATAAGTCACTTTTTTCAGTGCCATTGTAACTTTGAACAGTCACTAAATGAACTGTTGTAAGTTGAGGACTACATGTACTAAGAAAGGTACCTTTCTACCATACGTTAGTCAACGATGTATAGACAAAACTGAATGAAGCAAATTGGCATTAGAAAATAAAATATAAACAAGGTTTCAACTAGACTCATTTAAAATTGGAAAATTTTGGTCACCCCAAAAATTACCTTCTTAAGGCCCCAGATTTTACAGGCTTAACATAGCCAAACTTTTCAATTATGTTTGCATTTCACAGATCACACCATCTGTCCTCTATCTCACAACTTCCAGGTATGTTAGGAATGGGCATTATCTCCCAAAACTTTTTCAGGGCTAGAAATCACAAAAGACTGATGAGGATTCTGGAGCTATGCAAAACATTTGAAAGAAGTCCTTTCTTAGTTCAAAACTCACACTACAGGTAGTCCTCGACTTACGACCACAATTGAGCTTCAACTTTCTGTTGCCAAGTGAGACGGTTGTTGATTTTTTGCCCCCTTTTATGATTTTTCTTGCCACCGTTGTTAAGTGAAACACTGCAGCTCTTAAGTAAGTAACATGGTTGTTAAGTGAATCTGCCTCCCCCTTTGCTTGTTCAGAAAGTCACAAAAGGTGATCACATGACCCTG
>JANHFK010008823.1:167454-178784 GCA_036250565.1 Sibynophis collaris | reverse complement strand
GAAGACCCATCTATTCAAAGCGGCTGGCCTTGCATAATACTAGAGAACATCTCCTCATAACCTCCTCGCTTGGGTTTAATATAGTAGGGATTTTAATATAACTGGGGTTTTTGGGGTTTTAAATCGGGGTTTTAAGGGGTATAATTCTCAGTCTAAATTTAATTGGTTTTAATGTTTTGTATTTATGTCTTTTAAAACTGACTGTAAACCGCCCTGAGTCCTGTGAAGGAGAGGGGCGGTCTATAAATTTAATAAAATAAATAAAATAAATAAAAATATACATTTGATAGACAGATGATTGACAGACAGTTAAAATTACAGGGTCTTAAAATATTTTGGCCTGAGACAATGCAGTAAATTGTACTCTGCAGCTGAAGTCAAAGGGCATAATACTCAACATTTGTGAGACAGAAAAAACCAATGTAGCATTTTTCTGATAAAATTATGAGATTAAAAAAATAGCTATGATAGGCTTTGATAATTTCAAAATGTGGTATCTTTGGTGGTTATTTTCTCTTGTTAAAGCTGACCAATACTGAAATTGATATAGAGTAGCTTACATTCTTATGAAAAAAGGCTAAATAAGAGGAATGAGGAAAAATACTTGGTTTTCTTGGAATTTCTATTCTCTGGAAAGTACTAAAGGATGGCCGTTTGTATATGAGTTGTGCATGGCGATAGGCATATAAAGTTGGTTCAAGTTAGACACGCACAGAATCAATGTCAAAGGTCATGTCTAAAATATATATTCATTTGTAACATCATAACATCATACTTTCAATTTTTCTTTTTCAAATTTTCCTTTTCCAATTTGAATTTAAAATATATGGATTATCAAAGTTTTGCCAGGGTTTGCAATATCAGAGGGTTATAATAAACAATTAGCTTGTTTAGTGGTTTAGCAATAATAGCAATGGGGCTTACCAATAGCAGCAGCTCAAGAAGATGGCACGAGCATCTCACTGCTGTATGTTTTGTTTATATTTTTCTAACTCATATCAAAATCATTCATTATATGAGAAATTTTGTGCGTCCCTAAATGGAGATCAAAGTCAGGAAAATGTTTGAAGCTACTTTTTAGACCATCTTAGGCCCTGAATCAAATCTACACAGTAGAATTAATGGACAATTTTAGGTGAACTGTTAGAGAAATAATCTTAGTTTTCTCTTTGATCTTGTGCTTGCACCAGGAGAAAAAAATGGTCCATGAGTCAAAAGACACCGATTTTGTATGTGCATCACCTGCCAAAATGACAGTTCATAAGATGAGATTTATGTTATGCTATTGCTATGTGCATTGTTACAACTTGGTAGCCATCCAGACTCACTTGGTTGAGTTGGATGGCTATTGAAATTGGATGGATGGATGGATGGATGGATGGATGGATGGATAGATGGATGGACAGATGATAAAGGTTTGAAATCTAGAAAAATGTTGGTCATTCCTATGGTAAGTGGAAATGAAAAGTTCAAATTATAATGTTCAAATCTATGAACTTGACATGTCCTTGCTTGTCTTTACTAATTCTAATTAAGATTAGGTATAATTTAGAAGGCAAATGGCACACTAAAATGTGCTTAATATAAAATGAAAGCAGACGTTTCTGATTATGCCAGAAGGGCCACCTTATTTCCATAATGCCAAAAATTACCAATGTATAGAATGTAACCTCCCAAAACTTTGAGTACTGCTCCAGAGATCCCCCAAAGTTGTTCTCAAAGATAAATATTCACATTAAATATTTGTACACCATACAAAGATGTATACTGTATTTTTCGGAGTATAAGAGGGTGAAAATCTGGGTGCATTTTATACTCCGAATGTAGCCCTACCCAGCCTCTCAAAGGGAAGTTTCAGAGGCTGAAAAAAGCATCTGAAATGGAACTTCAGAAAAAAGCCTCTGAACAGGGTCTCAGAGTCTGAAAAAAAAAGCAAGGCTCAGAGCTCACAACCAATGAATCTGTTGCTAAAGTTCACCTCTGGGAACAGCTGATTGGGGGTATTCTGGGAGGCTGATCCATCCACCAATCAGCTTTTTTCTTATTTTCCTTCCTAAAAACTAAGGTGCATCTTATACTCCGGTGCGTCTTATAGTCCGAAAAATACAGTAATTGATTATTTGACAGCCATATGTATTTATGTCTTTCATTTTGAAATCATTTTTTAAAACTCTTGATTAACTTAAACCATATTGTAAATCACCAATTGTTTGATCTGATCAGTATAAAAATATATTTAATAAATAAGCAAACAAATTGGAGAGTAGTCCAGTTGAGTATTTTACTTCAATAAAATTGAATCAATTACTTCACTTCATTATTTAATTTCAATAGAATTAAAAGTAATTTAATTTAATTGTCCTGGTTGCATTCACTTCCTTTTGGAATTTGGTCCTGATATACCACTTAAAAACTAAGTGTGACTTTCTGTTTGGAATGAAGCCTTATGCAGTCTGGCTCTCAGGTAAAAGAGACAGTATTTCATCTGAGAAACTGAAACAAATTTCTATTTTCTTCTGGTTTGATAGCATGACATGTACTATTATTCTTATTATAACTGTAGATATATTTTCCTTGTAACACTGGAGAAATAAATTAAACTTTCAGGGAAATCATCTATTTGCACCAATAAGGCAAAATACTGACTCATGCTTTCTGCTTAAAATAAATCCACATTGTTGTTTGTACTTATTACTTTCAATGCCAATAGCAGAACCTGGCAAACAAAAAAGAATGAGAAACAATGCAAATACATAGAGTCTCTTTGTTTAATTTCAGTGGTCCAAAAAAGGTCATGTAAACACCAATACTTTAATAATGGTTTTGCAATAGTAACTGAAATATTCAGGGATAGCTGGAGATTATTCATTTTTTCCCATTACTTTTCCAAATGATATTTATTAGCTACTTGTTTGGCAATCTTACCAGTAAATTACATGTTGTGTCCTTCATTTTAATAAATATACTTTAATACACTTATGTCCAAGTTATCAATTGAAATAAAATTACAATTAAAAGTATAATAGTGAGATTGAAATGGTCAGTGTGTTCTCAGTTCTTGTAATGAATCTCATTTTTTCATCCTATTCATTGCTGATCCTTTAAGAAATTCTACATCTATCATGTTTCTTCATTCATATAGTTACCTATATATTAACTATACTATACACCATGGTAACTGTACATCCTATAGTTATGGTGATAGCGTAGTAGTTAGAATTTAGTACTGCAGGTTACTTCTGCTGACTGCTAGCTGCCTGCAATTCGGAAATCTCCCCAGGCTCAAGGTTGACTCACCCTTCCATCCTTCCGAGGTCAGTAAACCACAGTTCTACTTACCGTTGCTACCGGCTTGCAATTGGAGTGCGCGGGTGTGCTTGCTTGCTTTGCTCACATGTGGCACTTCTGCGCATGCGCAGAGCATCCGTGATGACATCCGGGTGGGTGGGCGGAATCTCCCGCCACTGTTACTAGCAGTTCTAAGAACCGGATAGAACCGGTAGGAACCCACTTCTGCTGTAAACCACTTAGAGAGGGCTGTAATAACACTGTGAAGCAGTATATCTGTCTAGGTACTATTGCTATTGCTAGTTAATAGTAATGCTTATAAACAATGACTTAATATTAGATACTACATATAGCAGCCATTTAAGCTTATGTTTTGTTCAAAGTGTGGTGCCAGTCTGACTAGGAAAATGAAGGGTAGCTATTAACAGATACATGAAGAAGGTGTAAAGGAATTCAGTTATTGGACAATAAACTTCTCTTCCTATTCACAAGTAGTAATTTAAATACTATTTGCCAGAGCACAACTGAAAACAAACAAGTCCTCTGGCATTATCAGATTTAGCATAGCTACAAATTTGTGTGGTCCATATTGCAGTATGGAGTATTTAAATTCCGCCTTTATATACTGTCAAAATAGAGGTTAGCAAGTAATGAATGATCAATAAACTGAACAGTAAGGTTTATTTCTGAACATAATTCTTTACATAGTTTTTTTTTATGTGGGCATAATTATATATTAATATTTTCACATAGATTTCACATCTATTGTTTATAGCTATTATAAAAGCAAGATGACATCATATTTAGATACAGTACATAAGTGAACAACACAAATATGGTATGTTAATGTTGGTCAGAGAAAATTAGATTACCAATTTTCATTAAGTTTGATGAAGGAAATATATTCTAGCACTTATTTAGTTATAAGGCAGCCAATGTGAATCTGTGTGAATTTCCTTTCACTGCATAGGCATCTTCCCAGTTGTAACCAAAAGTTAACATTCACTGACAATTTATCTTTGAATATTTAACTGTGATCTGAAAATAAAATTCAAGGTCTTTACCTGTTTTTGTGAATGCCTAACTAATGGAGGGTCATTAGCAGGAAGAAGAGCAGAGATCAGGTCCCAAGATTCCTTTAAAATCTCATGAAACTGCCTTTTCAAGATACAATGAGATTATATTTGAAGATTTCAAAAACTGTAGAATCTTGCATGTGAACATTGAAGTTTTATACAATCTAATAGTCTTCTCAGACTTCGGCCATTCAAAAATATTTGTTTTTATTTAATGGTATCGAGCTGGGTTAACCTTAAGGTCTGTGCTAAAACATAGATTAAATGTATAAAAATATTACTGGCATCTCCACAGATGAACCAGAAATTTTAGCAAGCTCCTACCCATCACTTGCACTGAGTTTATTGCTGCCACATTTGAAAACTTTACTTTCGTGGTTCTCTTTACATCCTGGCTACTGTCTCATCACTCTCTTGCCATGGATGTATGGAAGGCTGAAGATCCTTGCTTTTATAGGCTCTGAAGCTATTACTGAGTGAAATAGAAACCATGTTTGAATGCTGTGATGAGTGTTGGTTTGTATAACATTTTGGTATTGACATAAGCTTCACTCTTCTGACATGAACAATGTTCTCTAGAGCATCGACCTCACCTGGATTTGAATATCTCTTTCTAATAAGTCAGTTTAATATGACACTGAAGGCAGACCCAGATTTTATAGTGTTATGCATAATGATCCTTAGCTACACTAGAGACATATTAGATAGAATGTTTTATATTTAATTAAAGTTATTTCTGTACATTACTGTTCATGTACTTAGGAACCTTTATTTTTTATTACAGTAACACTTTGCAAATATAGCTTGTCTACATTGTTCAAACAATTGCAATCAGCAGCTTCAAATGTCAGTCACAAAATGCAAACTCTTAATACAAATACATCATTTTAATCTCTCTGTGGTGCCTAGGCTGGTTTTTAATGAATTATCATCTAGTTACTCACAGGCTCTATTTAAGAGAGCTGTTGGTTTTAAATAGCCCCAAAAGCCAGCTTATCTATGCAGAAGCAACAAAGATGAATGGTAGGATCTTCTGCAGAATACATATGGTTTTCTTCTTTCTAAGTAACATGTCACCTTCCTTCCCCCCCCAAAAAAAATCTCATGAGTGGTGATTGTTACCAAACATCTGGATACAGCAGAATACCAGGTGTTTTAGCTCTTAAATAAAGAAATTGATGGCAGGGAGAAGCAATTGCTTATTCCACAGCTGCGCCACTGATCAGGAATTGTTGAACTAATCCATTGGACTAGTTTAGGTCTACCTAGGTTTTGACCTCCCACGTTGCAAGTTTATGGCTAGTTACCATATGGTTGTCATTAGGATGATTATTTTTTAAAAGCATATTGTTGGGATATTGGAAAGTGTTGTATGAGGGATGGCCAAGGGAATACATAGAAATCGTTAATGGTGCTGGCAAAGTCATGATACACATTTTCTATTACAAAGAATACCATTTCTATGGAAACAACATTAGGTTTTCTGAAGAGCTAGAAAGTATGGAAACATATGTCTTCCCATTACTAGCTAAGTAGATTAGCTAAATAGATTAGCTAGTGATCTTTCTACATAATGTCTGTGTAGAAAGAACCATTACCAGCAGTTTGAGAGTAGGATACAGAAGAAGTGATAAAGATGAAAAATTGGGATTCTATAAACATTTTGGAAGGCAGCAATCTCCATTTTTTTAGTGATCTGAGATAACACATAAAAACTCACATTTTGTGAAGTTCTTAAGTTCTACCTCCAGGTAAAATCTGTATATTTGTAAATAAAATCAAATTTTGCAAAATACTACATGCCTCCAATGATTTTCTTCAAAGGTACCTGAATCTAAAAAAGTATTGCAATATGGTGACATCAATTTAGTGTAGTGGTTAAGGCATGGGTGTCAAACTTGTGTTTTCATATTGCCATCATGTGACATATCATGATGTTTTTTCCCTTTGCAGAGCTGGAATGGGTGTGGCCTGCATGTGATGCATCCGGTCTGTGAGCCGCCAGTGTGACACTCCTGGGTTAAAGCATTAAATTAGAAAGTAGATGTTCATGAGATCTAGACCCCTTGCTTTAGATATGAAAAACCAGCTGGGTGATTTTGGGCCACTCACTATCTCAAAGCTCTCCTCACCTTACAGAGTTGTTGCTGTGGACAAAATAGTAGGAAAGAATATGTTCACCACCTTGAGTTATTTATAAACAATAATAAAGGTGGGATAACAATCAGGTTATAATTAAATGAATAAAAAATATTAAAGGCATGCAGTTGAAGTCCTGGTTTTTGTGTGCCATGCATGTGACAAACATTAAAAAGCAAAAAGCTTTTATCAGCTTTTTAAATGGAGAATCTTAACTTCTTTTTTTTGAGACTCCTCCAATGTCTTTGATTCTAAGAAGGTATTATCCTATTATTGGATTCACCCTATCTCAAACTACTTGAATTGGGCATTTCTGTTTAATTTATATGCAATTGTACATATTTGGACTAACAAAAATACCTGAACTTGAGTCAAGAGAGATTTGAAAGAGAAAACAAATTTAAAATATAGTATAAGCTCTAAAATAGAAAAATTACAATTTTACAACCGTCTATAAATCACAGAGTTTATTCAGGCACTTTTTTTTTTAATAATTGTAAGAACTTTTTCAATCATGACAGTTAACATTCCAATTATTGTGGGCACCATATTGGAGAAGGCTAGGTAAGGTTAATTAATAATTTCATCAAACTCTTGTTTGGGCAAATTAAATTCACTTTTCCCCTTTCCTTCTTGATAGTTTTAATACTCATGTGCTACTTCTTTTTTTTTTAATCGTCTATTGCTCAAGAAAATGGCAAATGCAAATCTAATTTTCAGCAGTAAAGGAGTTATTTCCCCCACCGTCCTTTTTCATATTTTATTATTTTTATCTTAGAACATAGGGCTAATCGTTTTTCACAGGTTAGCGCTCATCCAATTTCATGGGGTTATTGGTTCATATCACAGATGGAAAAAAATGCAAGTGTTGGTTATTTAATCTCTTCTAAAAATATAGACTGCAGGACAGAGTAATGGTCTTTGGCTTATCTCACAAGCACAAATATAACTTGAGGCCATTGATGCATTTTAGGAAAAGAAGCACCAATGTCTGGTGCAAAAAGCTAGATACTTTATAGTTTGGGTCTGCATTTGAGTTATTCTAAATAAAATAATTTTGCTCACTGCTTCTGCTTTCCATTCAATAATTACAAAGTATGCATCTACTATCACAGAATCTTTCCAAGCAATTAAGCAATTCTGAGTTCACATGCTGCCAGATTCTGCATAAACTATCCTGAGGGAAAGAACAATTCATTCTGGACAAATTGGTATTCAATACAGGAACACTAACTTTTGGAAATGAGAAGCAGTGAGAGAGAAAGATAGTTTAGAGGACTGCAGACATGATTTATGTCCAAGTCCTAAATTGTATCAATTTTGTACATCTCCTAGAAATAGGAACTTGTCCAAGGGTGTCCTCACAATGATTTCATTATTTTCTGATCCAGTCCTAAGGTTTGGAAAATATATTGGTAGTCCCAGCTCACAACTCTGTTCCAATCCAGCACTTCCCAATTCTCAGATACATTTCACCACACTTTGTTGGGAAAGAAGCAACACAAAGTAGGGGGATTTAATTTCTCCCTCCTGCTCATTTTTCTCCCACCATTTAAGCTCTTGGATCAGACAAAATGACTGAGAGATGCCATTCTTTCCAAATCATCTAGATTCTGATCATAAATGAACACTGAAATAAAATGCCCTTTGGACTTTTTTCTGCTGGGAAGGATTAGTGAATCTGACAAAATTCCTTTTCAATGTAACAGGCATCACTTTGTCTTTTTCTGAATTAGCATGTGTTTTTTCCCCCCTCAGATAAGTCTATAACAGGGGTGTCAAACTCAAGGCCTGCGGGCCAGATCTGGAAACATAGTACCTCTGCCAGCGAAAATGAGCATGCAATCCTCCATTTTCGCTGGCAGAGGGTTGCAGGAGGCCGTCCCAGCCAAAAAAGGAGATTGGGAGCCTGTTTTCACTGGCAGAGCACTCGGGCCACCATAGGCACCCCCAACATAAGCAACGGTAAGCTGCCACCCTGGCCACACACACACTGACCCCCTGAGGTCAAACACAAACCTCATGCAGCCCTCAATGAAATCAAGTTTGATACCCCTGGTCTACATATATCAGGGGTATCATTGAGATGTGATTGTCCCAAGCCAACCAGGATATTAAATCAGAGAGAACTTCTACATTTGAATTTTTTTTAAAAAAAATCTCTTAAAATTATACATAAATAGAACCCAGAATTAGTGCAGGGAAAGTGCCTTAGAGGGAGACCACACTGCATTATAAGGATATCTGCAAGAGGGATCTAAAGGCCTTGGGAATGGACATTAATGACTGGGAAACCTTGACCTCTGATACTCAGCTTGGAGGCTAAAGACACAGCATGGCCTTCACCAATTCGAAGAGACATTTGTTCAGCAGGCTGATGCAAAGAGGCAGTCCCGGAACCAGTGAAATCTGGGGGCTGGGCAGGGGACAGAATGTATCTGCCCTCAGTGTGGAAGGAATTGCCATTCTCGAATTGGCCTTTTTAGTCACACCAGATGCTGTTTCAGGACTTCTTTCCAGAGCACGATACCATAGTCTTTTGAGACTGAAGGTTGCCAATGATGAGAACCCAGTGAATTTCTTGTTTCAAAATCAGGATAGTGCATCTTTGCAGCTTGCTTTAATAAATAATATGGAACAGCTGAAGTCCAAGCACTCCACACAGGCAATCCATATGGAATACATTCAATTTTCCAATGGGGGTTGTTATAAGAGCTTTTATGACATCCTGTTTTAGCTGTGAGTTAGTGGATTAACTATTTGTCCCCATATGCCTTAATGGAGGAAATTCCATCTAAAGCCTGAAAATTATTGAATTATTTAATAACAGGCCCTAAAGTATTACTGACATTATCGATGTTGGCTCAACACAGTAGAGTAAGTTTTCCTTTGTCTTTTATTCACTCTGTTAAGAATGTAATCATTGTACCAAAAACCCCAAAGGCAAGAATATCACAATAGCAAGAACTCCAGTAAATGAATAATTACTGGAGCACAGAACTACTACACCATTGGAACTCCAAAACACTGTGTAGACCAGTTAACCCAAATGTTTTCTACTATTCTCTAGCTATGTGGGTCTTTTGAGCTGGATGATGACACTTTGGAGATTAATGTTGGTTAACTATGAAAGATAAGTGAGATGGTATGCAATGTACTAAAACATCATAGAAGTTATTAACATATATTAGAAATATGTGCATTCTTCAATAAAACAAAATACTGTAATCCATTGCAGACAAAAGAATATAACTAATTAGAATATAATGCTAAAGAATGTGATTTTCAGTTTATTTTAGACATATTTCCTCTCTGGTTTCAGGTGTATTAAAACTGAATAACAAAATAACAATAACAAAATTAAATCTGTAACAAAATAAAACCTTTATATAATAGCTCAAGTATTATTCTGCAGACATGAACAAAGTAATTGCTGTGAACCATGTTGATACAGTAAACATGCATTTACCAAGGAGTAAAAATGGGATTTTCACACTCAGATTACATATGTTATATTTAGATATTAATCAGAGTTTAACTGCAAAAATTTCCGCTCCACACACTTGAGTTCTGAATCTATAGTCAGTATTAGCAAAGTTCTCCTATGGGATTAGAATTCCCCAAATTCTCAGCTAATGTGGCTAGTGGCCCTTATTATTTCTTTGTTAACTCAGGATTTGTTTTGGTTGGTTGGTTGGATGGTTGGTTGGTTGGTTGGTTGGTTGGTTGGTTGGTTGGTTGGTTGGTTAAAAAACACTCTAACTTAGTTCTTCTCTATATGTTAGTAATACAATTCTCAGACTTCAGGTCTAGCATCGACAATTCAAAAAAATATCAAATATGAGCTTTTCCTCATAGGACAATCAGTGAAATTAGTCAATTGATTTGATTGACAATTAAAGCATCTTTAAATCTGAGATTAGTATCCAATAATTCATCAGCTTCTGGACATCCATGATCTCTTATAGACAACATCTGCAGACCTTCGAAATTAAATTTTTAAAAAGGAGCAAAATCGGATGAAATTACTAGATGTTTAAAATGTTAGGATAAAATGGATAAGACCAACATTTTGCAGTAAGTCTAATTTAATTTGTATTTGTTATTGTTCATGTTGTTTCTAGAACTACCCGTGTTTCTAAAAATGCTTGTTTGCATCTCTGCATTTCTTTTTTTCAAATTTATAATCACATTTTTGAGAGGAAGTCTATTTTTCTCTAATTGCTTCCTCTAGTTTTTAGACTAATTCTTTTTTTAAGTTTCAGTTAAATACATCCAACTATGCTTACATTCTAAGTATACACAAGATATTTTACCCATGGCTTCTCCTTTTCCCATACTGTTTTTCAAATATTTTAAATTTATATCAAATGTCCTATCAATTGAACAATTATACAGATACATATAAATGGTTTATAATAATATCAGATATAAATCAGCTCAAAGGCAAGCATATATAGCATAGGATTTTAGTTGCCACTTAGTATAAGACTAGAGTTGTTACTCCATAAAATCATTATAGAAATGGTTCCATTCTAGAAATGTTATTTATTTTTCTTGCTCACAATACAAGCATAGTCAGACTTCATCTATAAAAACTAAACATAATTCAGTACACAATGTGCAAGAAGGTCTAGGGGAGACATGATAGCAGTATTCCAATATCCCAGGGGCTGCCACAGAGAAAAAGGAGTCAAGCTATTCTCCAAAGCACCTGAGGGTAGGACAAGAAGCCATGGGTAGAAACTGGTCAAGGAGAGAAGCAATTTAGAACTAAGGAGTAATTTCCTGACAGTTAGAACAATTAATCAGTGGAACAACTTGCCT
>JANHFK010008823.1:123142-137001 GCA_036250565.1 Sibynophis collaris | reverse complement strand
ATTAATTAATTTTTTCATCAATTTTGGGTTTCTCAATTTTTTCTCCTGTGAGAAACTGCCACAATCCTCCTCGGTAGTTCTCATTCCCCAAGGCGTAAATGAAGGCATTCATGGTCGGTGAAGTCTTGGCGATAAGAGCAGGAATCTGTGAAAAAGCCACATCATCATTGTCATCATCGTCATCATCATCACCATCATCATTATCACGATCATCTTCTTCATCCTCATTTCATATTAAACCTGCAGATCTGGTAGCTCTCCTTCGGCCCCTTTGACTTCTAACCCTTCAATAACACCTTAGAAAAAGACATTTCTAAGGTGGGCTGAAGGGTTCATATAGATTCATATAGATTAACAGAGTTGGAAGGGACCTTGGAGGTCATCTAGTCCAACCCCCCAAGCAGGAGACCCTACACCAACAAATGGCAATCCAATCTCCCTTTGAAAGCCTCCAGTGATGAAGCTCCCACAACTTCTGAAGGCAACTTCTGTTCCATTGGTTGATGGGTCTCACTGTCAGGGTTGCTATAAAGTGATGGAGAAGCAAGTAATGATAGAAATAAAAAAAAACATCTGGGACATCCTGGGCTATCTTAGACCAAAAATGGAAAACTCAAATCAACATCAACAAAGTGAATTTGAAGGCAACTGTAAAAGGGCAACATTTTAGAGGGAACAGACTTTTTTTTTCACTTTCAGGAGAAATTTCAGTGCAGTTTGACCTCATATCATTTCCTACTTACCATTAAGATTTTGGGTGAGACGAGGGCCACGTTTTCAACTGCAGCATAGATACTTAAAAGTGAGTATGGACCCCAGCAAAGGACCAAAGATTTCACTGGCAAACCAGTATTAAACTGGGAAAAGAAGAACAAAGATTAGAGCAGTCTATATGAACTGTCTATCAACATCAAAAAGTGAAGTCAGATATAAAAAAAGCAAACTGGGGTTCAGGATGGATTGTCATTCCAAGTGTATCTGGTTGCCCTTCCAGTTCTGAAGAGTTCAGAAAAGTCCTAATTCTTCCTTATGGGTGCCATTTTTTGAAATTTCTTCACTTTGGGCTTCTCAGAGTTTTTCCCCTGGAGAAAGTCTATAATATGTGTATGGTGAGGAACATTGCACTATTGGATCTCCCACCCTAGGGATTGGTAAATTGAAGTTCTCCAGACTGTCAAACTGACTTATGGCTTCCTCTATCATGTTGTCCATAAATGGTTCATAATGTAAGTCATAAAACACTTTCCCAAAAAAGAGTGGTCTCATTCTTTTCCATCAATATATTTAAAAGACCTCCGTTGCTAAGACTCTAAGATGGGACGCAGGAGTCTCCCTTCCCAGGGGTTTCCAAAACAGACAGGTGTCTCTTCAATTCTCATATCCTGTCCAACCTGCTGATAGATGCCCTACTATTGGCTTGTAGAAATCCATATCATCCTATCTGGAGAGCAAAGTTCCTGATTATCAAAAACCCACTTTTGTGCTCATTTCAGCACTGCTGGATATCAGGCCCTCAATTGCTCCTATCGTTAATTTAACATAAATGCTCATTTAAAGTGCAATGGTCTGCCAGCTTAATTCCTCTTAGAATGTTGGGATCCTACAGAATATCCCAAAGGTGACTTTTCAGGATTTTCTTGGGTTTTTTCCCCCTTGAAAATGTTTTGTTTTTCATTCAAGGAGCTTCTTCAGTTCTCTGGATGGGAAACAAAATATTTTCAAGGAAAAACAAACCCAAGAAAGTCCTGTTGCCTTTTGGAAAAGTGCCTTTGGCACAACCATGACCTGGATGATTGAGAATTTCCACAGACATCCTATAGAATAGGACCCAGCTACCTACGTCTGATGCTTCTCAATATGGATGAAATAGGTCGCATCCTGTCTCCTGAAGCTCAGTGTAACTAAAAACACCACACTGTACACAACAGACACTGTATCAACACTATGAAAATCAGAAAACTCAAGTCAAACAAGATCTAGCTTTGCTTTGCTGGAAACCATTCTATGTTGCCAAGCTTTCTTACCTTCAGCTGTCCTGTTTTCCTGAATTTGTTATCAATGGATTGATAGGACATTAATATGATGAAAATCGGGATCACAAAATTGAACAGCACCAGAGGAATAAGAAACGTGATGTAATTTCTGGGGGGTGAAAAACAATGAAAGGCAAATGGTTCTTTGGAATGAATCCTGATGTAGTCAACAATCAGAACATCTCCGTAAAACAGATATTGAAAGAATAAAACTTCCACCTGATGCTGAGGGCTGAAAGCTGCATCAAATGACTTGGTGCAAAGCTTCCTTGTGTGGTGCCAAACCCTGATTGATGATGATCTGAACCTGTGGTCTGCGATTGGAGGGTGGGTGCGATGTCGTCACAGGCTTGAAGAAATGTTATGATTTAAATTGTAAATCAAAGAACTGCAGAAAAAACAATTGCTACCCACCTGCCTTCCATTGAGGACCTGTATACTACACAAGTCAAAAAGAGGGCTGTCAAAATACTTACAGACCCCTCTCATCCTGGACATAAACTGTTCCCTCAAAACTCTCAAAACGATGCTATAGAGCCCTGAACACCAGAACAACAAGACAGAAGGACAGTTTTTCCCCCGAACGCCATCACTCTGCTCAACAAATAATTCCCTCAACACTATTTACTAAGGCTGCACTACTATTAATCTTGTCATCGTTCCTATCACCCATCTCCCCCCACTTATGACTGTAACCTTGTTGCTGGTATCCTTACTATATTGACTGTTTCCTAATATGATTTGATTGCTTATTTCTACAATTAAGTGTTGTACCTTATTATTCTTGACAAATGTATCTTTTCCTTTATGTACACTGAGAGCATATGCACAAGACAAATTCCTTGTGTGTCCGATCACACCTGGGCAATAAAGAATTCTATTCTATTCTATTCTATTCTATTCTATTCTATTCTGATGGAAGTTCAAGTACAGAAAGTATTGCAGGCCATAAGTAATCCTTCTCTTCTTATGCAGTTGTCATAAGAAAGGGTAATATGGTCTTCTACATGCAAGAACATAATTACTTAAGGCACAAATCATCTTGTATTGGTCTTTCATACTTGCAAATTAAATAGCAATCCACACGTCACCAGAAAACTATGTGGACATATGATCTGCTCTCCCTATTGACCATCCCTATTGTGCTTCTATTCTATTATCTCTATTTCCATTTGACTGTTCTCTAAGTGAATGATGATAAAGCTAAAACATTTAACACATCAGGAGGCTATCCCTGGATGATGTCAAAGTAATATGGGAGGAAATATTAATACCTGTATATCTGATGCCAACTTAAGCCTGTCGTACTTGAAGATAAGTGATGTGAAGTAGGCAAAGTTAGGAAAATAACAGAGAAGAAAGATGCTGCCCAGATATTTTGTGGTATAGTTAGTGTAAACATGTAGACAAACAAGGAGAAATAGGGATTCATAGCCTCAAGAAGTCTGTTCTATAAACATAACAGCAATTGCTTGGCTTTAAGACCATCAGTTTCCATTCCAAGTATCCATTATTTTGGAAAGCTGGGAAGAAGAGGTCTCACATTTAAATCCTGTGAATATTTTTTTTTAAATCACTAGTGGTGGGTCATCAGTTGGGTTTTGTTTTGTTCTCATCTGTAGTAAGATTCTCATCTGGTCAAATTGTGTCTGAGAGGATTCAACCAAGTCAAGACTAAGCTAGCAGTGAAGTGTCAAGAGATCTATGATTTACTTCAGGGATAATTAGTTTCCTGTAGAGCCACTGTAGCTGATTTCTACCCATCTTTTCAACAACTCCCTAAGAAAGGGAAGGAAAAGTCAGGGTGACAGTTGCCGAATGTGATCACATCTAGGAAGAGATTCTCCAAGGAAGGGTGCAGTGCCACATCTTTCAATGCAGGCAGCAATGCCTTCTCCTCAAAGGGTTGCTTTCCACCTGGATCCAGTTGCTCATAATAAGTCTTGATGGATGCCCATAATAAGTCTTGATGGATGCAGACAGCCTTGAATTCTATCTAGAAAGCAAGTATCTAAGTAACTAGTTTAAAAATTCAACCAGGGGAAAAAATATGCAATCTGGGTCAATCACCAGAACCAAAGCTTTAGTCTTCTGAGCTTTCAGACTGATGCTGGAGCCCATTGTCAGAGAACCTCTCTCTACCAGAATATACATTTGGACTATTCTAAGCATAGTATTTATGTGGTGCCTCATTGTGTGTGGCTTTTTAGTTGCTGATTGGGGCATTGATAGCCAGCTCATCAGTCATTGGCTATTGTTTCCTTGGGCTGCCAAGTCCTCTGTTCCTAAATTCCTAAAATAAGCTGGTGGTAAATCAGATCTCCTGTTCACTGACAAGGGTTCTGTTTCCAGGCTTCAATTATTTCCTCTGCTATTTTTGTACTTGCTCAGCCAACAATCTTAATAGCTGCAAAATTGAATGTATGTTCTTGTTCATTGCAATGTGAGGCTACTCAATGAGTTTAGGTCTCCTAGTTGTCCGGATGTTTAGCTTGCTGGCTACTATGTAGTGCTGTTATGCTTTTTCTTGCTTCTCTGTTTTCACAGAGCAGACCTGGCACAGATTATTGGGCTCCCTTGGTCATTTTAATGTTATAAATTATTTCAGCCTCAAACTAGGTGCACCATATTCCTTGCAGCCAACCTATTTTTAAAGTGTTAATCCAGAAATTTAATAACAGATGTGTTCTGTAAAATCAGGCTGAATTAACCTTAAATGCTTATTCCTGGAAAATATGTTTGCTCATTAAAACTGACAGTCGTTCCTTATGTGGTAAATGCTCCATATGCCAAGAACACTTTGGCAGGAGTTGCCAGCTACAGTTCCATTATTTTAATTGCATTTAACCTATAATCAATATTTACTGCCTTTCCTAGACTTAGCTGCGTAGCTAAGCAGTATGGAAAGGGTCATATTGTTTATACCTTAGCTTCTGATTTGCTAACTGCAAAATAAGCAAATGCATCTGACAGTGACTTGAATCTACAGTAGAACAGGCTGCCTAGAACTGTATTTAAAATAGCTAAATAAAGATATCTGTCATTTCCAATGCGATATTTTTGTAGGCATAATATAAAACTGCTATGCACAGCTGTGTTAAAAAAATACATCTGAGCCAGAGGAGAATGTAAAAAACTAAGGCTGCTACAGGAGGAATTTAACAAATCTACAAAACACAGATAGGGAAAGGAAATAAAGGAAAAATATTCATAGCTTTTTTTAATTCATTTTGAAAGAATTATTTTTTTCACAAGGGTTAGATTATAAATTTCCTTAATAATGTTGATCAGGAGAATTTAAGTCTTAATAATGAATGAATTTCACATTTCTATTGATTAAATTTCATTTTTCATTTCATTTTATTAAATTTATATACCGCCCTTTTCCTTCGCAGGACTCATTTATTTATTTATTGACTTTATTGAAAGAATGTGACATGAAGCCATTTGACATGGTTATAAAATACCGCCCAGCTGGAGGGCTTGAACTAGGCCAAATGGAAGTCAAGAACAGTAGGAGTTGTTTGTACTTAAGGACAGTTAATTGAAGCTTATTTACAAATTACATTAATTTATATGGTTACAGTCATCTCAGGAGATTTTAAAATGATATTGTCAGTGCTGTAGATAACAGACAATTTCCATCAGGAGCATAACATGTAAATTAAGAAGATTTGGGTCTTCTCTTCCTGGTCATGATCTCACTGAAAAATTACCCCATTCTTAAACTGGCAGTAGAAAAAATGTATCCTGTTGATACCAATTATGCCTCATAATTACTGAACAGGGATTTTTTTTTAAGAGACTAAGCCTGCAAGGAAGAGTTAACTGTCCTCTCTTTCAGTATTCCATAATTCATTTGATACTTATTGTCCTATACCACTTAAAAAAAACACAAATGGTTACAGGTCATGCAGATAATGTCATGTAGCCATGATTTTATAAATGATTGTTTTAGTTAGCTAAACTTTCTTTGTAAGTTCAAGCCTGAAAGCCTTTAAATCTGTGCAACAAATGTCAGCATTTTGCTGATCTTTTATTATTAATAAAAGAATAAAAGTTTGGGGTAGAAAACATGATAACTAAGCAAGATAGGAAAAAGAGGTAGAATATGGGTTCTGACATTCTTTTCCATCCTTAATAACATCCATCCTTCTGAATCACATGATGAAAAAGGATGGAGAATGGAGAAGTTCATGGCATTCCAGCCACCATCCAATTGACTGTCCAAAAGGGATGCAGGAATTTGGGGGGACATTTTCTTCTCTATAGCTGTTGATTGATCTGACCTCCTTTTGCTCAATATTTCTGTACTAGCTTCTACCACATCAATTTGTTTCCTTCTCTTTAGTTTTCTGAGAGTTATCTTGCTGATGGGCAGACAGATCTCTGAAGTCCCTTTATATAGTATCTTTCTGACATTCTGTTGAATTGGAAAGAACAAAAAATAAAAGTGCCTTCAAGGGAAGTTCAATTGCCGATGATTTTGTGAACATAACCATATAATTTTCCAGGCCACAGTAGGGGGATAAGTTGTGTATGCTTCTTCTTGGTTATTTTTAACTCCCCCCTACATTCCTGGAACTCTTTGGAGGTCATTCATACAAGTATTAACCAAGCCTAAAATTATTGCTTAGTTCAATAAGATTCTGAGACAAGATAATTAAATTGACATAAAATTGCAATATATCTAGCAGTTAGAAACATCCAGAAATAGTCTTGAAGTAGTAAAATTATTCTGAACAAAAAGATTGTTTTCAAACAACACAGAGGGAAGAATTAAAATATTTTTATTTACTAACTGATTACTACTGACTTTAAAATGATTACTAATATGTCATTTCCATAAGTTGAAGAAATGTTATGCAAGATAATTTGACACATCAGTCATCAATTTGTGGACCAATCTTAACTTTCACTGGAAGCAGTAAGAAATGGGAAACTACCACACAGTAACACAAGCAGAGGTCAGTTACTGCTGTATATTTGATGATACTGTACTAAATTCTACCTTGGGAGAGCTGAGAAACACCTGCTTTTTTTTTAGCTCTTTTGTTTGCCCACCTGACCCACACAATTGGCTCCATAAGTGGAGTCAGGGTAGAAAAAATAAAGAGTTCTGCTCCTTCACTTGCCATGTTTTCTGTGGAGAATCAGAAGCCTGAGGAGATGGTATATACTGATGGAAAAAATGTTATGGCAGACATGCTATTAAGAGTCGTTTTAATTAATTGAGATCCAATTTGGTCTAGGTTAAGATTGCTAACCTAGAAATCAGGAGACCATGAGATCTAGTCCTGCCTTAGGCATGAAAGCTCAGTGACTTTGGTCTAGTTACTCTCTCAGCCAATTCACTTCATTGAGTTGCTCTTGTGGGGAAAATAGGAGGAAAGAGTATCAGATATGTACACCACCTTGAGTCACTTATAAAATAAAGGTGAGATTAAAAAAATAACTATAGCTGTCCTTGCTACACATGATATAGTTAGGATGCCATGAATCTGTAAACAGCTCTTCAAAGTAACTATGTAAGCTGATACCTACTACAACCCATTTCTGAGGTTTTTTAAAAATATTTTGCCTGGACACGTGACAGCACAATCTTCCTGACTTCTACACTTTCAGAGAATTCTCAGTGATAGATTTCTTAGTCAGCTGTGATTGCTTTCTGCAGAGACAAAGAGTGAGAAATATGAGGCCAGTGACATGGAAATCTTTGGGAAGAGTCTGGCAGCTTCCCCCTTTTTCAGGCCTATCTCCTCAGTATGTTTATGATGTATAGTTATTCTTTTTCTTGATTAGCAAATACATTCTATATTGCTACAGTGTGGCCAGCTGGCAAGCTTTTCTCATATAGTATCTCCAAGTCTCCAGAGAGTCTGTGTCCATCTTTGAACAATGGTTGCATTACTGAACTAACTCAATAATTGATGCATATTAATAATGCACCATAATAATGAATCATAGACCCTTTTCATTTTACAATAATCATTTTCATTTGTTTCCCTTCCCAAAAATAGTATTTTTCAGCCATCAGTTAATAATATTGTAATTTATTTCAGAGACTGATATGTGAAAAAATACATTTTTGTAAATGTTGGGGGAAAAAAACAAAAATTATTCCAATGGAAAAAAATATAAAATGCACAAATTTGAAGCTTTCAGCTTACCATATCTGTTAGTTTTCAAATAATTATGCTATCAATTATCTACCTTAATAGGAAAAAGATGGGGGAAAGGTTTCTAGAAATGAGAAGAATGAGATAATTTCAATCTTTAATATTTTATTTTTTAAATATGAATTTTAAATTATCAATAATCATCAGAGGTGAGGTGATCTGGGAGTTTTGCAGGTTTTCAATAAACTCCAGCTTTGACTCAGCTGGATGCATTTTAAATTATTCCATATTTTTGTAGGCATAATTTATAACATTAAATAATTGCTGAAGCCAGGGTTTTCTGAACAGATATAAGATTTCATGGCCACCGTAGAGTCTCCCAAATCATTTTAAGCCTGATTGACATTGATAGAAACATATTGGACCTCATTCTGATTTTGGAGCAGTTGCTGGATAATCTGGAAATGGAGATATGACAGCTTTCTTTTGCCTTAGTTAGATCAGTTCCTGGTCCAGATGAAAATTATCACCCCTGGGACATCCTGGGATTGCTAAAACTAATCAAGTTCCATAGCAGTCTCTGGAAGTTTACAGTGGGTACTTGGAATTTTGCCTGTAATTTGATAGGCAGCTCTTTCAATCTTTTGATCCAGTGCTGACAGCAGAGAATGACAAGAGCACTTGACAAAACTGCTTCCAAGCAGTCTCTTTCTAGTCACAAAACTCTCAAGGTGATGCCTGGTTTACTAAATAGCTCAGTACCTGAGAACAGCTAAGAACAATGTCTTGAGACTGCTGAATTAACTTGGTCAGTGATTGGAATTTATGTGGAGAACACACTCATGCATCTTTTATTGAGATATCGGTGCTTTGGGGACCTTGAATTGACAAGCTACTGATACTAAATGACACACAGAACATAGATAATTCTTTGTTAAATGTCTAGCATTATTGATTACAATTTAGCAAGGTTTTACTTAAGCAGGAAAAGCAATCATGCCCACCAAGCACCACAAAATAACTGATCAGGAAAGTAGAGAAGATGGATCGTGACCCAAATGTTGTCTGTACCCAAGGTTTCTTCCAGCCAAATCCCTGTCCAGTCAACTGCTTTTGAATAATGTGCCAGTACTGTCCACCTCAGCCAAGCTCTCATTGGTTGCTGCTATCATTGCTATGCTAAGTGCTACTTGATGTGCAGACTCACAAAATGGCCAGCATCTAGTCTGGTTTCAAACTGGGTCATCCACTGGTCTTTAGACATCCAGGACCAGATTCCTTAAATTGCTTTCTTTGCAGTTTTTATCAAGCTGTTGTACAGGTACCATGAATTAAATGAAGACAGACTTCAAAAAGATTTAACAAACTATGCTACAAAGTCAGATCTAACTTTTTTCTGGTTCTTTCAGGAAGCCATGGGAACTAAGCAGTTAAGTCTGGAAAGTTGGTCAACATCTATTTATTTATGCAATGTGCTTCTGTGCTGCTGTAATTGAACCAGCTGTTTTGTGGAAGGACATTTTCCAGAGCACTGTTGCCTCAACCAGCTCATGTGGGAACCATCTGTTTCTTAGTTATCTCCTGGGTTATCTTGTGCAAAATTATGTTCTCAACTTGCTACATGGGCTGACATTTTCCAAAACAAAACTTTCTGCCATTTTAGGCTGGTTTGAGTATGCCTTACATGGCTACATACTATTATTGTATCATGGCATGCTATGCTAATGACATTTAACTGGGAAATATGATGCCGTTATATGGTTAATTAATGAATGCATTTGTACATGACTAACATATTCTAACAATGATCAGTGTCAATTGTCTGACCAATTAAACCAGATAGTACTGTTGGGAGCACACATTTAGCATTTATAAGCAACTCAATTCAGTTGCAAGTTAGGCTTCAAAAACATCTGCCTGGAACCCTAGACAGTTTTTGTGATTCTCCCAATACTGGGATAGATGGACAACTATAGAAGGAAACTTCTTATATCTCCCCTTTATTTTCTTCAGAAAGCTTACCTTTCAACAGAGAAGGGAATGGGTGTAAATAAAGCTGACTGCTCTAAAAAATATCTATCTCAGCTGTTATATCTGTAATTACAGAAAGGATTTGGGGACTGTCAAGCTAGCACCTTTCAGAAGCACTTTTGAAGCAGTTAATCTAAAAAAACAAGGGGAATTTTTTCAATTAAAATAAACGACAATATTGTAGTGCTGGCTTGGCAAAGTCAACCATCATGGAAGAGTGATGGCTGTTTTTAAGCAAGTAAGTAATTTTTGCAAACTACTTAGGGAATAGGTTTTTAGGAGATTTTGCTTTGTTTTAAAATTATTGGCAGCCGGATTATGAATGGATTGCCCTCATTAAAGCAATCATGAAAATAAAAGAATAATATTTTATCTCTATGGGTTTATAGTTGCTGAGAAGGCAGGGGTTCTCATAACAAAATTATGTTTAAAGCAACTTGATTTGTGTATGTAAGCATGCATGACACGCTTTCCTCCACCCAGCAATTAGTCATGATCGACACCACCCTAAACAAAACATTAGTGGCCAAAATATTTATTCTCAAGTGAACAATTGAATCAATGTTCCTTATCTAAACCTGGAGCTAAACTTGGACTCTGAATGAATTTGGACTTTAGTAGTTCAGCTTTGGAAACTTCACCACATGGTGGTTAGACATGCTGAAATTCAGGCTACGTCTAAAGCAGAGGTTTCTCCAATTGTCTGCATCAGTAACTTTTCTTCTGGATGAAATAATACCCAAGTTAGAATATAAAGTAGATACAGAAAAACATATCTTTCTGAGGGAGATGGGTGCTTCCAAAATACGATAAATCAATACAAATGACATGGCACAACACAGTACACTAAACTCCACTGTAGTACTAGCATCAGGAATAAATGGAGCAATAAATACTACTATCTGTATTCATACAATGCTATGTAAAACATGAATATTTGTGAGGGAAAACTTTTATTGTACAATTTTAATGTCCACATGAGCAAAAATCTTCAAAACAAGCCCTTAAGTATGCACAGATCAGTTCATCTATGGACAGATGTGCTACATATATGAATATGAAAATAGTTGTGGTAGAAACCTTGTCATTACTTGATCAATATTATAATAAACTAGGCCATAGCAGCAATGCTCATGTAGTAATTACTCCCAGTTTTGAATGCCTGAACAGTTGTAACTTGACCCACCTTTTTTAAATGTTGCAACTCAAAATCTTATTTGTGGTAAAACATATTCTTGAGGATCAAGCTATTCAATTCAGGTTTACTCTCCTGTTAAGTACATTTACACACACACATAAAAATCAAAAAAGCAACCACGGAAAATCATATGGAATAAAATAATGTTGTGACCTATCCCTTTGGAAAAACTACATAAAGGAAGCAAACTTTGTTCAATAAATTGTGGACTTATTGTTTGAATACATCCATTAGCTGTCATATTTTCCATTTTTCTACTGTCTTATCAATACACTATTTGGTAAGTATTTTATACACAGAATTGGGGCTTGATGGATCTGCTTTTATTTTTCTTAAAGCTCCCAGGTTATCATATCACTGCCAATTACAAAATTGTGGGGTAGTTTTCAAACTCCATGACAGTATCAGTTATTTACTATATTCCATGCGTTATAGATTGTATAGACAAATAAATCAGAAGTTCTAATAAAGGACTCAGAATGGGCAGAAAAGTTGCATAAGGTCCAGACCCTAAGCAATCAAACAGCATTTTTATGGACATGAAACACTGAACATTAAGCATAAAAATTAATCCAAGACTTTGTAAAAAAGAATAAAATGCTCAATTAACAATACTTGCTATTTCTATATTATTAAGAGTAAGAATATTTTTTGGATTATTGAGAAATCTGTCAGTAGATCTATTTTCAGTGTCCCTTCTCTCTAGGATCAGTAATTTTTGAGATACTCCTGTTTATTAATTCGCCATAAGAATGCCCAATAAATTTGAAAGGAACCCATTAAATTAATGACCTATGCAGATACAGCTCAAACTGTATTCAGTCCTAACATTATTATTTAGGTTCAACACAAAAGATCCACAATCCTTGCATACTAATGTTCCTTTACAACCAAGTTCATTGACATATGTATTTCTATTTACTCTGTAATTCTAAATCATGCAGAACAATAATTGTTGTTTTCAAAAAATATGAAACAGTCAGTCCCTGTGTTCCATATGTTGAACACTTAATTCCATATGGTGCTTCTATAACAGCAGCTCCTTTCATTAATGCATAATTGTAGTTCAGCACCTATATAAAAGCACTGATGAGTACTTCACAAATCCTGACTGATGACTGCACTTTCTCTGAATATGATATTAAAAGGAGATTATAGGACAATGTAAGTACCAGCAGATGCCTTTTATCCAGTGTTTATCTTTTTTGATATCATTTAATGGGAGATGATATGTTAATATGCAGCTGCAGTTCACTACTTTTCAGACACACCAAGCCCAAGAAGAATTTCCAGTTGAACAGAATTATAATTACCAATCACCATAGATTAAAAAAAACAAAAACCTAAAGATCTAAACCAGAATTTTAACCAGTTTAAATGAGAAACTGATAAAGTATGGTATAAAGTATGGACTGATAAAGTATGGTATTTAGACATGTTTAACTCTAAGATACCATACTGTCTATATGCCATAGAAGGCAATGGAAGAAATATATTAGAAACTGAAACTGAAAGTTATGGATGTCTATGAGGAGAAGGTAGGGCAAGTGTATCATGGTACGATTGCACAAATGATGTATGTCACATAATTCATATTACTTGTAGGATGATATCATGAACAACATCACTGTGAATTCTAACAAGCTTAAATAGATTGGGTTGCCCAACCTTTCTTCCATCTCTCGTTTTATGCATTATAGCAATAGCACTTAGACTTATATACTGCTTCATAGTGCTTTTACAGCCCTCTCTAAGCGGTTTACAAGGTCAGCATATTGCCCCCAACAATCTGGGTCTTCATTTTACACACCTTGGAAGGATGGAAGGCTGAGTCAACCTTGAGCCTGGTGAGATTCGAACTGCTGAACTGTGGCTAGCAGTCGGCTACTTCACCTCGGCTCTAATGATTATGATCCATTTGGTAATGTAAGCAGATACCCAGGGGAGAGCGAACTGGTTATACCTATATGGGATTAGTGGAGCAAACATGTGTAAGGAGATTTAGGATTTTGTTTCTATGTCTGTCACTAAGATAACTCCCTAAGAACTGAGCAGAATGGGATCACATTTGGTGTGGGGGAAGAAACTGGCAAATGAAGGATGGAGTTTGAAACTAGAGAATTAAATCAGGCAGAGAAGAAATGCAATAATACTAATGCTAATTGTCAGACCTGCCTCATCTTGAACCTCTAAGTAAAAATAATCCTTGACTCCACTGGTTGAGAAAAGTATAGTTTACTAGAAGTCAAGTGAATGACAATAATGCAAAGCCAGAACTGAAAATCAGGTGCCAAAATCTCAATTCTAATTTTTCCTGCCCTCAGGTGTCTCACATTGCTGCCCCTCCCACCCCGCATGGCCAATCAAATTCAAATAAGATGTTTTTCAAACAGTCGCCTCAAGAATAGTTTGGTATGCAGCTGTGTTCCATTCCCAGCCAGTTGACAATGACAGAGCTACAGTGAATGTTTAGCTTCC
>JANHFK010008823.1:85584-98411 GCA_036250565.1 Sibynophis collaris | reverse complement strand
CCTATCCTATCCTATCCTATCCTATCCTATCCTATCCTATCCTATCCTATCCTATCCTATCCTATCCTATCCTATCAATGTTATGACACTGATATGTTTCTTGTACTGCAAACAGTCCTCAGTTTACACCCATAAATGAGACCAGAATTTCCTTGCCAAGTAAGGCAATTATTAAGTGTGTTGTGCCCATTTTTATGACCTTTTTTGTCCTGGTTGTTAAGTGAATCTGGCTTCCCCCATCAACTTTGTTTGTTAGAGAAAGTCACTAATTGCAATCATATAACTCGAGGATGCTGCATCTGTTGTAAAAACATACTGGTTGCCAAGCATCCAGATTTTGGTCATATGACTGTGGGGATGTTGCACCGGTTGTAATTGCAAAGGTTGGTTATAAGTCACTTTTTTCAGTGCTGTTGTAACTTCAAACAGTTAGACTTGGCATAACTTTATTGTCACTTTAAATGTACACTAATCAGCATACATTAAAATAAAAATTTGTTGCATACAACTCTCAAAGGCTCACCACTGCACTACGTAAACATGACAAAAATATAAACAAACAAATAAATAAATATGCATATACTGACATATATTATATGGCACAGAGAAACAACACACCCTAGTTCGGATGTATACATGTTCATGGCGAGAAAAACAAATCTTGTGAGTTTACCAGACGGATGGCATCGGGGACAAGTTGTTACAGAATCTGGTAGTCCTGCTAGAAATACTTCGAAACCTCCTCCCAGAGGGGAGCAACAGAAACAGACCGTAAAGTGGGTGTGTGGGGTCTCTGACAATGGTTTGAGCTCTAAGCATACAGCGCTTATAAGCAGTACCCTGAATAACGGGAAGTGAGCTTCCTATAATCTTCTCAGCTGTCCTTACCACTCTCTGTATGGACTTTCTCTCTGAGGCACTGCTGCCATCAAACCAAACAGTGATGCAGTTTATTAAAATGCTCTCAATCGTACCTCTGTAAAAAGTGGTCAGGAAAGAAGGAGCAAGATGTGCTCTCTTCATCCAACTCAGGAAATACAGATGCTGGTTTGCACGCTTCAATAAGGATGACATGTGGAGAGATCAATTCAGATTATTAATAATCTGCACCCCCAGATACTTAATACTGTTGACCACTCTACAGCTGCATCCTTGATACTGACAAGTATGACTATGCCAGATAAACCAGTTGCTAAACAAATGGTTGTAAGTTAAGGAATACCTATACTATAAACTGAGGACATAGAGCTGTATAAAGCAATGCTTTGGACAAAGCCAATATCATGTAAGCAAGGACTAAAATTCAAATATTTAGGTTGTGCTGGTAATGCTGTAAGTCAACAAGAGTGAAATATCTCAAAGTAGTTAGGTAATTCTTCTCCTGTCAGCCATGGATCATTTTCTGAAAGAATTTGGGAAGGTTAAAATAACCAGTGATCAGAAGCTCCATATAGAAGACCAAACAAAAGCATGTGCGACAGAAAGGCAAGATATTTTAATGCTGGAGAAGCAGAGAAAGACACTTTTCATCTCTCAAGCACATATTTGTGCAATATTCAAAATTGAACTCACCTCTGAACGTTCTCCTTTCTTCCACTGTGCCAACAAAGAAAAGGTGCAATTACAGGAAGTTGGGGGAAAACAGACAAAGCCTTTGCACCTCCTGCCAAAGTAAAAGAGAAACTCGGCTAAACACCATGGGAACATGATGTGTTCCCAGCATTGCCTTACCTCAGTCAGGTTTAAGATCCTTACTCAAAAAAAGCTTGAGAAGTTCACCAGCCTGGGCCAGCAGCTACAGTCCAATGGAAATGACTTGGTCATCTAGGAACTGGCTTTGGCTGCCAAGCCACTCTTTTCTTCCTGCAATCAGAATAAAATCTTGCTCCACCCACATAATGCGTTTACCTGCCCTTCCCTTTTGCAGGTAGTACTTTCTCTTTGTTGCCTTTCTTTCTATATCTGAATTTAACCCATTGCATACAATAAAAAATGCATTTCCTGTAGAAGTTTGGAGTTTAAACTGTTAAGAAGTATTTAATAACTCTCCATCCTCCCAGTGAAAGCTATTTAACTGGACAAAAACAATTGCTGAGTGAACAGCTACCAGGGCTTCCCATAAAGAATTAATCCTCACTCTTTGCATGTGGAGAAGAGACATACTCTTCCTGATTCTTATGCCCTCTGGTTAAGTTGATGTACAACTGCCAGTATCCTAGGCAGCTTAACTATTGTAGCGATAAAGGTTAATAGAATCTGTGCTCTGAAACTTATTTTATGACACAAGACTCCCCAACTCTGATGTAAAGTGGCATGCAGGAAAACAGTGTTTATCACACCTTAATATTTCAGTTTGGCATTTTAAATGAGTCGGCAAGAAATGCTTTTTTTCTCATGTGGTGCAAATAGTTTATATTGCAATGTTTCCCATCAGAGTTCAAATGTAGAATCTTGTCCTGAGGCAACATCTATGCAGGAGATTGGCCTTTGGAAGTGTACTGTTCCATGTAAACATAACAAGCAGGGAGAAAAAGATGTGGAAATACAAATGAGAGGTAATTTGCACGTCGTCATCCTCTATTTTGTAAAGATGAATACATGTATATGTTCTTCCACAATATGGAGAGAAATAATTCTTTAGAAAGGAGTTATGCAAGTTCTGAAGCCCTGAGAAGGGATATTCATGAAGGTAGAAACTGGCAATGTGAACTCTCCTTTGAACCAAGATTAGAGAAAATGTAAGTAGTCCTCAACTTACAACCACAATTGATCCCAAAATTTCTGTTGGTAACATTTGTTAAATGGGTTTTGCCCCATTATATGACCTTTCTTGCCCTAGTTGTTAAGTGAATTAGTGCAGTTTTTCAGTTAGTAACTCAGTTGTTAAATGAATCTGACTTCTGCATTGACTTTGCCAGTGAGAAAGGGGATCGCATGACTCTGGAATACTGCAACCATCATAAATATGAACCAGTTGCCAGGGGTGTGAATTTTGATCACGTGACCATAGGGATGCTGCAATGGTCATAAGTGTAAAAAACGGTCATAAGTCACTTCTTTCAGTGCTGTTGTAACTTTGAACGATCACTAAACTAACTTGTAAATCAAGGACTACCTATATATCTGGGTTTTGAAAAAGAAACTTGGAGACTGGTAGCAGCAAATAAGGTCTGTCCTCAACTACTATATGCAGGATGCAAGAACTATGATACGGTTGAAGATAAAGTCTTAATTACAGTCCGTGGCCACAACCTGTTGTCAGCTTAATAAATTTAGTTTCCCATAGCACAGTGATGGCGAACCTATGGCACGGGTGCCACAGGTGGCACTCGGAGCCCTATTGGTGGGCACACGAGTGTTGCCCCAGCTAAGCTGCAGCGCACATGCCTGTGCCGGTCAGTTGATTTTTGGGCCTTCTGGGCCCACCAAAAATCAGGAAAAAGGCTGTTTCCGGCCTCCAGAAGGCCTCTGAAAGGGTGAGGAAGGCAGTTTTTGCCCTCCCCAGGCTCCTAGAAAGCCTCTGGAGCCAGGAGAGAGTGAAAAACGGGCCTACCGGGCACACCTTGCCATCGTGTGCCAAAAGTGGAAGGAGTGGGGGGTGGGTTTTATGTTCTGACAGGCGTGGAATGAGAAGCGGAGCCAGATTCGCTAACAACTGTTTATTAGGCTAACAAACGAAACAGTTAACAACAGGCAACTCTGTGGCTGGCAAAATCTCCTCAGCTCAGCCACACTGACAGCTCCTTAAATAGTAGGAGCTGTCCAGCGTCTAACCAATCCGGGCTCCTTATTTTTCCCGCTTCAGGCAGGCGCGCCTTAACCAATAGGCGGCCGGCTAGGGAACGCATTTGGTCCCCGCAGTTACGACGGTCATAACTGCGAGGACTCAACACCCCTCACCCCTCGGATGGCACATGCGTAGTCGCGCAAGTACGTAGGCTTGCGTCGGCTCCGCCCAGACTGCCTCAGATGGGAGCTGGCGGTCGAGGAGGTAGGAGGTGTTCCTGGAGCTGGGGATTTTTCCGGTGACGTCACCGCCGGAGAGGAGGGAACTTCGGCTGCCGACCGGACTTCAGGAACGGGTAAGTCCAGCGCCTCGCGGCGGCAGGCCAGCGAGGGAGACGGAGTTCTGCGACGGTCGAGGCTGGCGGGCGGTGTTGGCAGTGGGCCCATGGGGGGGAGATCGGAGTCGTTGGGCATGCGCCGTCGGAGTTGGTTGGAGTGTCGGTGCCAGATGCTCCCGTCGGCCAGGATTATTCTGTAGGAACAGGGTCCCGTTATTTGAACGATGTGACCCTTCACCCACCGGTCGGAAGCCCCATACCCCTGGGCGTAGACAGGGTCCCCGTAGTTGAAGGAGCGGCAAGGCTCTACCCTGCCGGGTTGTTGTTCAGGGGTGTAGTCAGGGTGGAGTCTGTCCAGGGTGATTCTTAGCCGGCGCCCCATTAACAACTCAGCCGGGCTTAGCTTGGTCACCGGGCAGGGGGTAGAGTGCTGGGCCAGGAGGTAACGGCAAATTTTGGCGTGCCAATTGTCGGAGCCGAAACGGCCCAGGGCTTCTTTGGCAGATCGCACGGCCCGTTCCGCGAGGCCGTTACAGGCCGGGTGGAAGGGTGCCGTGGGAGCATGCCTGATTCCCCGAGTGGCCAGGAAAAGCTGGAACGAGGCCGACATGAACTGCGGGCCATTGTCGGAGACGACAATGTCCGGCAGTCCGTGGGTGGCGAAGAGTCTGGACAGGGCTTTGGTGACTGCTTCAGTCGTGGTGGATGGCATGAGTGACAGTTCGACCCACTTGGAATAGGCATCCACCACGATCAGGAAGGTGCGGCCCAGGTAAGGGCTGGTGAGATCGATATGGATCCGGGCCCACGGGGATTTGGGACGTTCCCAGTCATGGACAGGGACCGCAGGTGGGGCCGGCCTGGATAGTTGGCAGGTCTGGCATCCAGCCACCCAGCTTTCGACCTCGGTGTCCAGGGAAGGCCACCAGACGAAGCTGCGGGCCAGGCACGAAGATGCCCGGGTGGGCGTCGTGCAAACTGCGGAGGACTTGGCGGCGGAGCGGAGGTGGCACTACAACTCGGTGGCCCCACAGAAGGCACCCCTTCTGGACGGACAGTTCGTGCTGCCGTCGGAGGAAGGGCTGGAAGGCGGGCTCAAGGCAGGAGCAGGGGGTCTTTTAGTGTCAGCCGCCGGATGTCGGCAGCCGTGAGGGGGAGGTCGCTGTCCTCGATAAGGAGGACAGAGGGGGCTGGGGTCGGGTCAGGGTCAGTAGTCGGTAAGGGGCACCTGCTGAGGGCATCAGCGTGCCCAAGGTCCTTGCCCGGCCGGTACTCAAGGTGGTAGGAGTAGGCCGAGAGGAACTCGGCCCACCGGGACATGCGGGGTGACAGGACGAGGGGGTCTGTCTGTCACCGGCCAGTAAGCCCAGGAGGGGCTTATGGTCCGTGACCAGGTGAAAGGGCCTGCCATATAGGTAGGGGTGGAATCTTTTGATTCCAGCAACCGCAGCCAGGGCCTCCCTATCAAGCTGGCTGTAATTCCTCTCCGCAGAGGAGAGGGTGCGGGAGTAGAAGGCAATGGGGGCCTCTATCCCATTGGGAAGGGAATGGCTGAGGACAGCGCCTACCCCGAAGGGGGAGGCGTCACAAACTGGGGAAACAGGCAGGGACTCGTCAAACAGGACGAGGACAGCGTCAGACGTCAAAGCCTTTTTGACAGCTCTGAACGCGGAAGCGGCAGCGGAGGACCAAAGCCAAGGGGCTTTGGAGTCCAGGAGCCTGTGGAGAGGCTCAGCCATGGTAGCCTTATGAGGCAAAAACATGGCATAAAAATTTAGGAGCCCCAGGAAAGCCTGGAGCTCAGTCTTGTTAGAGGGGGTTGGAGCATTTTGTATAGCCTCAATTTTGGACGGGGCCGGGTGAATGCCCTGGGAGTTGATCAGGAAACCAAGAAATTCAACCTGGTCAACTCCGATGATGCATTTCTGCTGCTTGAGCTTCAACCCAGAAGCTCGGAAACGGTGCAGGACGGCCCTTACTTTAACGATGAGGTCACGCATGTCGGAGGCCGAGACCAACACATCGTTGAAGTAAGGGACGACACCGGGGAGACCATGGAGCAAACGCTCCATGAGGCTCTGAAATATCCCCGGGGCAACATTTACGCCAAACTGGAGGCGCTTGCACTTGAAGGCGCCTCTGTGTGTCACAATGGTTTGTGCCAGCGCAGAGGCGTCATCCACAGGCAACTGTTGATACGCCTGCGCCATATCCAGTTTGGCGAAGATGCGGCCGCAACCCAGGGAGTGGAGGAGGTGTTGCACCACGGGCACCGGGTAGGGGTGAGCTTGCAGAGCTTTATTCAAAGTGGCTTTATAATCTGCGCAGATCCTTACGGATCCGTCTTTCTTTAAGGGGATCACGATGGGGGTCTCCCAAGGGGAATGGTCGATTTGTTCTAAAACCCCTTGGGCGATCAGCCTGTCCAGTTCCTGGTCCACTTTGGGGCGGAGTGCAAATGGCACTCGCCTGGCTTTGAGCCGTATAGGGGCAATTTGGGGGTCCAGATTAAGGGTGATGGGGCTCCCCGTATATTTACCGAGGGAGTCCTCGAAGACGTCTGCAAACTCGCGGCACAAGGCTTCGGGAGATTCATCTTCAACCGAATGGACACCCGAGATGTTTAAGCCTAGGGCGTCGAACCAGTCCAAACCCAAGAGGCTGGGGCGGTCGCCTTGGACGACAACGAGCGGCAGGGCACCGGAGAACTGGCGGTGGCTGACTCGGAATTTGCCGCACCCTCGAATAGGAATGGGTTTGGCTTGGAAGTCCTGTAGTTGCAGGTTGCAGGGCTTCAGTTTCTGTAGGCAGGAGGCGGGAAGTATGTTCTTCAGGGTGGACCAGGAAATTATTGTCCTACTGGACCCGGTGTCCAGTTCCATCCTGAGTGGCACCCCTTCCAGTAGGACAGTCATATGGATCTTCCTTGCAGGCGAGGGCGAAGATGCGTGGCTGACAGTTCCCTCAGTCGGCGGCTTGGAAACGCTGAAGCATTCGTCTTTGCGCTGAGGAGTTTTCTTGCCGCCGGGGCGCTTGAACTTGGCGCCTTCTCCTTGTGCGTCGTTACTGGGCAACGGGGCGCGGCAGACCCGTGATAGATGGCCGCGCCGGCCACATCGGCGGCAAACAGCGTCTTTGAACCGGCACTCGGCCCTGAGGTGGCTGCCGCCGCAGCCCAAGCACGAATTTTGGCCCCCGGTGCTTCTCGGTGGCCACTTTTTCCTGGGTGCCGTCTTGAGGCGATTAATTTCGTCTTCTTCGCCCTCATCGTCGTCGTCGCCCTCTTCTGCTTCGTAGTAAACGGCGGAAGAGTTGGCAACGGCTGAGGGGGCCTGAGATGGCCTCTGAATGACCGCGGCTGTCTTGGCAGCCATCTCGGCGGCGAGGGACTCGTCGATGGCCACCTGAAGGGAGAGTTCCGACCGCGCCAGCAGACGACGCTGAAGGCTCAAGTCCCTGACCCCGCAGATGAGCCGGTCAAGGAGGGTGCCATCTAGGTCCCTGAAATGGCACTGGAGAACTGCCAACCGCAGGGCTGCCACGAAATCCCCAATAGATTCGCCTTCGGCTTGGAAACGCTGATGGAAAGCGTGTCGGAGAGCCAGTCTGGAAGGCGCTGGGGCGTAGTGGTTAGTCAGCTTACTCAGCAACTCTTCCCATGGCACGTCGTAGACCAGTTGGGGCGCGACTAGGGCCCTGGCCGTCGCGAATATGTCGCGGCCACAGTTGCTGAGGAAATAACCCCGTTTCCTTACACCGGACAGTCCTGTCAGCTCGTTTCCTTGGAGGAAACACTCGAAGCGTTCCATATACGCCTCCCAGGCTTCGGAGTTTTTATCGAACGGGGTAAATGGAGGGAGATTTGCCATTCTGTGGTAGAGCCACTTCAAGTGCCCCGTTCGATTTCCCATTGACTTTGTTTGTGGAAAACCAGCAGCAGATCATGTCACCATGGAACACCACGACAGTTGGAAATACTGGCCAGTTGCTGAGTGTCTGGGTGGCAATCACACGATCATGGGAGCACTGAAGTGGCAGGAACTTCAAGGATTGGTCATAACTACCAATCATCCAGCACTGCACAAAGTTTGAAGGTTGCTGAATGAATGGTCATTAAATGAGGACCACGTGTAAAGCTATGCTCGGCTGACTTAGAAAAGAATGCAAAAGAATTAGTAAGACTTGTAACTTGCAAGTCCAAGTTACTGTTGGAAGAAATTCCTTCTGGGTTCAGTTCCAAGTGGGGAAGAAAGATGGAAACATGGTTGAAAGATGGTTTAATGGTGGACAGGATCGCATGGTTTGAGTTCCTGAACAGAAAAAAAGGGCCGAGCTTCTTAGAGTGCCTTGGTTTTATGCCCTCTATTGGGCTTTGACTTTGAGCTTGTATTCTAATTGGTTGTCAGACTCCCATGGGGCCAAGCAGGGGCAACTCTGTAGGCTGTGTTTTGAGTCCAAGTTTGGTTGAGCCTTGCTGGGTGGTGATGTAATGAAAGGGCTTTGGGCAATTCCTACTATGGCTCTGCCTGAAGAGGTAGATCTTTGTTATGTAGAATAGACTGGCCCAGGTCTTAATGGCCCATTGACAAAGGTGGGAGGGCTGAGTTTCTGCCTCCATTTTAGGGAAAATATTCTGTCTTTTTAGTATATCTTAAAATATTTCATTTTTCTAGGAGAGGGGTGGGTTTTATCTTCCAACACTTCAGAGCAATATACTGCAGTTAAGGCCACCGGTATCAGTTTGAAGGAAAAAAAAGAAAAGATTTTCAGTATCTTGTTGCTTTTATCAAAGAAAAAGAACAATATGTGGCATAGGCATATATATATAGAGAGAACTAATTCATTGAGGCATAACATGAAATACTAAAGTAACCACTTTTGATATTTGCAGTAAGTTTGCTATGTGAGGAATCTTTTGTTTTGCTACTGTAATAACCTATTCCGATAAATGCCCCTTGTTTGCAATTTTACTTCACAGAGAATAAACGTAACTGAGAAAAATGAACTACAAAAAGGCCAGCTAGCAGTTGATCAGACTTGAAGCCCCACCCCAAAAGATTTGGTATAGCTTTGTCTCAGAGATGCTAGCTAGCTGGTTAAGTTTAAAGCTGTATTGATTTAAATTCATTCTCTGCTTCTGTTGTGTTCATTCTATTCTCTATGTTTTTATTATGGTAATAACTCTTTTATCATTACAGGTTCTGCAGATTTTAATAGTGAAGGTTGACAGATCAATATATATACGACTCCAGAATTTTTCTTCACAAAGAGGTTCTGTAAAAATGTCTTCAATAAAGCAAACTATTCCTTACACAGTCACTGAAAAATCGCAATAACATTTGCTTTATTACAGCTCAGTTTTATCCAGCAGTCTGCACTGTATCTTGGAAAGCAACAAAGTCATCCATAAAATGATTCCCACAAAATATTTGGTTTTCAGTCTGAATACAATCTGCAAAACCATTCTTGGAGACATCACACCATGAATATGTACAATAAAGTGGACCCCCCAAAAAAGATGGAAATGCAGTGAACGCATCAGAAATATACCAGGTTTTACGTAAAGATGCTTTTTCAAAAGGCAATTTGACTTTGTTGCCTTTTGAAAGTCCAACTGACTTTGAAAAAACATCTTTGGGAGAACCACAGGTGGGCCGCTAGGGATTTGTGGGGGTTCGGGAGAACCTCTGGCTAAGCTTCTGTGCAGAACCCCCCAAATGCCACTCCTGACTGGCCCCACTCACTCTACCCCTTCCAGGAGTCCCCATGCGGCCCATTTTAGATGCAGTGCAGGGCGAACACAGAGGCTCGGGGAGGACGAAAAATGGGTCTACCAGAAGTAGGGCCTTTGGAGCCTGGGGAGGCTGTTTTTGCCCTCCCAGACCTCGAGGAAAGCCTTTGGAGCCAAGGGTGGGCAAACACGCCCCCCCCATGGTGCAGGAGGCCAACTAAGCCACACCCACCATGGCCACATCCACCCAGCAACCAGGCAGAAAACCCCTTGCTAAAAATTTTAAAGCCCACCTCCAGGGAGAACCATGACCTGGATGATTGAGAATCTCCATAGTCATATCAGATTTTACAACAAATCTAAAAAGTAAGACTCCAGGGGCACCTTGTGTGTTCATTGCTGCTTTTGCTTGCACTATCTATCAATTATCATGTATTTCCTAGGATTGCCAAGGCAGTCAAACTGATCAGTCCTAGAAGAGATCAACTGCTCTTTAGAAGGCCAGATCCTGAAGATGAAACTCAAATACTTTGCCCACCTAATGAGAAGGGAGGACTCACTGGAGAAGAGCCTAATGCTGGGAAAGATTGAGGGCAAGAGAAGAAGGGGATGACAGAGAATGAATTGACTGGATGGAGTCATTGAAGCAGTAGGCAAGAGCTTAAATGGACTCCAGAGGATGGTAGAGGACAGGAAGGCCTGGAGGAACATTAAGGACAAAGCAACTTGATTAAATATGAAAATTAACCTTAGTACCTTCTTGGATGGAAATAAGCCTTCTCAAACTTAACTGCACTCACATCTGGATATGGATATAAGGCAATTTATCCAAATTTTCTACAGGACAAAAACCTTTATAGATTGACCAAGAAAAATGTGATAAGATTAGGAAATGTTGGAAGAATCTGCTGATGGATTACTTATGAGTTTATTGCGTAATTTGCTTAATTCTGTAATGTTGCTTAATTGCTTAATTAAATGTAAAGCACTGTGAAGCAGTCTATAAGTCTAAATGCTATTGTTAATTTTGTAAGAGGCTGTGATCTTTTAGATATTACTCTAAGATCTACTGAATCTACTGAGCATGTAGAAGATTATACATTGACTTTCTTCCTTATTTTGACATTTTAACTTCAATTCAATCAAAATAGGATCATACAATGTTTTTCCAGAATGAGGGTATAAAAAGTTATTTATGTCTAGGATATCAAGAAATCATTATCTGAATTGATTTTATTGGATTTATTTGAAAAATAACTTTGGGAGACGGAATACCTACCAAGGGATAAGGGAAATACAAATTATGTATGGATGGGTGTTGTGCTAAGGCATGAGGTACACTGAATAGGTAAAGGTCAAATCTCTCAGGTTGGACTCTGTCAATGTTCATTTGTTCAAACTGTGAAACCATGCAAATACTTTGTTATTGCCGCCTTCTGGTTTTTTTTTAAACCTCCCAGTTGTATTTATTATCCTAATGTTTTTCTGATGGTCTCCCATCCAAGCATTAACTAATTCTTATTCTGCTTAGCTTTTCAAGTAGAGCCAAGGTCAGATCGGTCCTGCATGTCTCTATCTCTAAGTCTGAAATATTGGCAGGTATGACCTGAAAATGGAGAGATATTAACTTTTGCACCAAAGGAAATCCATAAAATTTGCTAGGTTTTTTTTTTCTCCTTCAAAAAGTTTGGATGGAAGAATGTAAAGGATAGGTGAAACTTGAATAGATTAAAGCTTAAGCAGACATATCTGCTTTTCTTTAAGCATGAAAGACACCTTTGATTAATGGTTTGGTCTACCCCAGCTAGCATTACAAATCTTGAGTAAATATGGCTAGGACATTAATGTGTGGGGTGTTTATGTATAGAATAGGCTGCATATTCAAGAAACATTGAAGAATTTCCATGGGCCACAGAGCAGAAATCTAATGATCTCCATCCTTCTGTCAAGCACACTTTGCAAATGGGCTTGGCATAGAGATGCAAGCAGTATTTCAGCATAATTTACCTCTACTGCAGAGCTCTTAAATGCTTTGACAACATTGCTGTGACTTGTAATTGTTCAAAATAATGTTTTTCTAAATGTCTTATCTATTTTTCAGTGTGTTGTATTTTAGTTACTGGCTACATCCATAGTCATTTTAAAGAATAAGCAGGCTCTGATCCTCAAAAGTAAGATGCATTGAGGAAAAAGTAAAATAACTGGCAAAGCTCTCTTTAAAAGAAAGACAACCAAGCCACTGTTGATATATGTTTAATTTTCTTTTTATTTAAGATATGGGAGCTTCCACTTTCAATTACTGTTGAAATTAAAATGTGGCTGTATGATTAAGAGAAAGGCAACATTTCAATTAAAGCGTTTCATTTTAATTCATGAGACTCTCAAGCCCGGAATGACAAATGTAAAGATGAAAGACAGAAATGACTGCAGACGCTTCAGAATGCTGTACTTGGGTCAACTAGAGAGGCATTTGAAGGATCTCACACTTCTTACAATGATAAAAGGGCCATTATGCCTTTGTGCTACATGATCCATTTTATGCCACAAGTACATAAGGAGTGGAGTTTGTGGTACAATGGCACAATCCTGCTATTGCCATTCCCCCTACTCCTGTTAAAAATGATGTCCAAAATAAAGTAATTGCTTTATATCAAATGATACTTTTAGGATTTTATTAGCCTGTAATATAAATCATTTATTCCATGCCTTGATTTTCAGCATATCAACAACAACAGCAACAGAGAACAGGTCTGAGGGGTCCTTGGTGCTATCTGAGCTTGGTTGTTTTCTTGCAGATGTTTCATGATCCAAACTAGGTAACATCATCAGTGTTAGTATCTTTGGTGCTCTCTAAGCTTGCTTGTCTAGGACAAGCACTCATGATGTTACCTAGTTTAGGTAATGAAACATCTGCAAGAAAACAATTTTGTTTTGGTCACCACGATGAAAGAAAACAGTTTCAGTTTTGGTCACCACAATGTAAAAAAGATGTGGAAACTCTAGAAAGAGTGCAGAGAAGAGCAACAAAGATG